>OZ005650.1:274753310-274773310 GCA_963930645.1 Salticus scenicus | reverse complement strand
TATTAGTACTGCTTTTACTTTCGGGGTAAAATTTTCACCACTGAAATGTTTGAAGTATAACATGTTCTGCACACTCCTAAAGTTTCAAGATGATTCCTTCAGCACTTAGAGATATATGACAAAATGTCTAGAATCTAGAATGGCTGACATGGCACTCAATGTGTTAAGTATGTCTAAAATGGTGAAGCTTTCAAATATTTAGCTTCAAATATGAAAACGAAATTACTCAACTAAGCAAACGTAATTTAATATGCATAAAATCTATTTAATCTTGCATTGTTAATTTCATTTTAAAATTATGGAGTTGTATGGAAAAATTTAATTTTTAGTTCGTTGTTAATGAACGCCGTTCTTTTTTTTTAAAAAAAAAAAAAAAAAAAAAAAAAAAGAGTTTTGTGGGTGTTATCTTTAACTTCTAGGCTTATACGTGAATAGATTTCTTTTACTAAATCTGAAAAGTAAAACAAAATTTCATCCGTTTTCTGTTGTGAACTTAGGCTTAGGTCGAAAATCAGTGAGAAGTCTAACGTTATAAACGAAGTCCATAGAAAATTCTCCATAGGAGTCGGAAAAATTCGCATATTCCAGAACAACAGGAGGAAAAAATTAGTATTTGTAGGATGTTAATAAATTATTTGTAAGTGCATCAAATATGTATTTTCTTTATATAAAAGTCGAAAGATTCGGAGTAATAGTTCAATTTAATAAAGGTCATGGACCTTGCAAAATCTAGAAGAAACTCTGTAAATTCTTCTTCTGGTTGATTTTATGTTTGTTGATGCTGATTTGCTGATAGGGATATATACGTGTTGTTTTTAGCTAAATCATGTATGGTATTATGTTAATTATTATTTTCAAAAGCTAATTTTTAACTATAGAGTTCGATCATAGTTCGATGGAAGATTTTTGTGTTGTTAACTGTTAACAGAGTTTCTCTAAATAAATAAATAATAAATTTCAACTTTAACATAATAATAATAATAGTAATAAATAAATAAATAAATAAACAAATAGTGGTGTTAATTTCTTAAACTATAGTTCGAACTTTACAAATAACATTAAAAAAAAAATTTCTGGAGTGACTCCACTAGACTTTCGAAACATTGTGTAATTAATGTTTATTTAAATAAATTAAAAGGATAGAAGTCGTTGAATAAAAAAAGAAAAAATTCTTTTGCGGATCCCTGTAAAAGAACTACAAACGGTAAGCTCGCAATATTAAATACTTATCTGTTTTCTTATATTTTAATTAGTTTAAGATTATTAAAGTGAACTTTAAAAAGTTCGAGGCCATACATCGCAATGTATAAAAATTCAGTTTTATATAACGGTAAAAAAAAAAAAAAAGCTATACTAATGCAAATTTTTATGGTTCTTGCGATAATAATCTGTAACATGCCTACCAATTTCCATCTTAATCGGAAGTACAGCTTAGATTCTAGAGCACTTTAATAAATTTGAGTCCATTGATTACAATGATAAATAATTCTTCTTTGTGTCCTTGTAAAATGACTATAAGTCCCACACTCATTAAATTCAGACAGCGCCTACTATGGGGACCTATAACATATTTTTCATCTTTCAGCTAAATCGAAAAAGGACTTTATTGTTATTGCATTTCAAATAATTTGAGCCCATTGGTCATAGTGGTAAAGAATTTTTCATTGCGTCCCCGTAAAAAATCCAAAAGAGCTACATAGATCAACCAAAATCTATACAGTTTGTACTACAGTGACCTATAACATACGACTAACTTTCAGTTCAACCTATCGAAGCGTTTATAAGTTATCATGTTCGTATTAATGCATATAAGGTCTGTTCACATACATACACATAGACACATACACATGCATACATACAGCACCAAAAAGTAGCTGATATAAACTTAGAATACAACAAAACGTATAAATGCACCAAAATCTCAGAATCGAATTTTTTTTCATGATTACAGTACTTTTTTTACATATTATATCATCAAAAATTAAAAAAAAGAAAGAAAAAACTATTAATAAAAATAAGGGAAACTAATGGCTTTAAAATAATAGTTGAAATAGGTTGAAATCCTTTCTAGATAACTAATAATTTCGCATAAAACATATTAAATAAAATCATGATAATTACTAAGCTAATACCAAAGAAATACTAAAAAATACTAAAAGAAAAAGGGAACAGTAGCAACAAAATTCTGCACTGTAAATGGAAAGAAAACAAAGTTTATATATATAATTTTCAAAACGTAGTAAAAGCCGAGCAACAGTTTTAAGACCACCGAAACCACATAGACCAATAAGAATAAAATTTCATCAAATTAAAATTACCTGTGAAGACTGATTGTTAATTACTGAAGCAATTAATTTTACTTTTTGATTTTTGAAACAATAAATTTTACTTATCGATTTTTATTTTTATTTTTTCATTTACTTATTTATTTATTTTTTATTTTTATAGAATTTAATTTAACATCAAATTTACCTTAATATTATTTCTAGATAGTTGTTATTTAAATAATGCTTTGGGTTGGGGACAAAATCTCGCAGGACAAAATATCGCCGACGTAAATGAATACAAAGCGAAAATGAGTTGATAATTATTAGTAATGTTGTATAAAATTTCATGACAACACATACCTTGGTTAGAGCACTGACATTCTGACAAACCTATAACAAAATTTTTTATAAATTTTACATAAAATAGTTTAAAAACTATATTTATGAACTTTTGTCAAGATGACTCATAATGAATTCAATCGTGCTTATCAATTTTAAAAATTTTAATTCACGTTTGTGAACAGTGTTCAGATTTACCATGAGCAGTGATGTACACAATTTTTAAAATGTATTTTGAATAGTGAAAAGCAAAAGATAAAATAACTTAAAAATAAACATAGATAAAATAATGAAATTCAACACTATGATTTATTTAATTATTTATTTTAATTAATTAATTAATATCTATAAGGCCCTGTGGCCCCCGCCAGAGATCACAGGTGACAATAAATCAAATTTTCAAATAGATCATACTATATTTTTGACGCGATATTTTGTCCGGCGATATTTTGTCCCGCGATATTATGTCCGGATCCCTTGTGGGGGTTTGTGCTTTAAAACGACATGAAATCCAAAAACAAAAGATTCAAACAAGCTATGAGAGAATAAACAATTGAAACACTTTTTATGACAGATTATTTTTCAGTTAGGAATAGCTCAGAACGGTGAAAAAAAAAAAAAAAAAAAAAAAAAACTCGTCAGAGGAGACCTTTTCTCCCGTTGAGCACCTATATATATATATATATGTACATATATAAAGAAATATTAAATATTTAAATTTACTAATTTGGGCGGGAAATTTTCTTTATTAATATATTACAGCGTTTTAAATAAAATTGCATCCACTTAGACATTCTCTCTTTAAGCTTGTACTTAAGCTGCCATGCTACGATTTCTTATTCCAGATTCCTTTTCTCTTTTACGAATAAAACCTAAATAACGATAAATATATATATATATATATATAGATATATAGTAGAATGACACGTGGTGATATTTGCTGTTCGTGTAATCATTTATTTTTTTGTCATTTAATATTGGTTAACATGCTTTAAAAGATTTTAACTATAAGCGTAGTTATCGGTGATACGCTACAAGTATATTTAGAGCCAAATAACAATAATAAATAAATTAATAAATAAAATGAAGTGAAATAATATATATATATCTTTGTAATCGAAATACACATTATGATAGCTTCAATAAAGTGTTATAATATGTTATTACCGTTTGATTTACCATTTTTTTTATGTATCATGTTTAAAAAAAAAATCGAAGTTAGATATTTGAAAAAATAAAATAAAATAAAATATAAGTATGTTTAATGAGTCTGGTGTCTAAAAAAGGCATATTTATTATGAATAATTATATTTTAATGTATTTTTGATAGGTTTTACGTATGCAAATAGGGATTTATTGCAGTGCTAAGGTTAATGAAAGAATAGGAATAATAGAAATCAGCATTAATCCATATAAGGTTTATTCACATATTTCAGCTAAAACCTTTTGTTTAATATCACAAGTAAGTATCCGTTTATAAAATGACTTACTTTTCTACTTAAAAATGAAAGACAAGCATGATTAAAAAATAACATTTCGCATATTCGTTCCTACGATTTACTTTCCAGCACTTCCAATAAAACTGTATGGAAACTGAAGATACATACATATATATTTTAAAGTAAATTTATTTACGCATTTTAATTCTTGTCTTCATTTATCTGTATACAGAAATATCATTCTTAATCATCTATTTCGCATAAACAGACTTTGTTCATCTCATTACAAAAACAAAAATATTAACAATTTAATTAAAACTGCTACTGCTATGGGTTATCCCAAGAGATTTATTTATTCTATTATTTATCAATAAATGTTCATTGTCTCAAAAAAACAAGTATGTGTATATATATATATATATATATGTATGTATGTATATATGTGTGTATATACATTTATATAAAAAAAAATAATAATAATTAATATGTGGTGGATGGGAGGGCAGATGTTTGATTAAGGAGGAAGGGTGGTGTTGTATGGCTGGTTGGTTGGGTGGGTTGCTGAATTTAATTTATTAAAAAAAAAAAAAAAAAAAAAAAAAGGAAGCCTGGTTGGTTTTATTGCGATTGCAGGATACATCATCTCTTTCTGGTTGATATTGATTAAGTTTCAACAATTCATATTTTATTTGCTTAATTATTTAAAAAAAAAAAAAGAAAAAAATAGATCTCATTCAAATTTGGTCTGTTCATACTAAACATAAATAATAATAATTAATAATAATAATATTAATAACAATAATAATTATTAAAATTTTAAAATTAAAATTATTCACCAATTTCCTAATCATAATGACTTTATCATCACTTGTTGGTCTTTTCATCTGTTTGCTTAAGACTATAAATTACACTCATGTAAATTGAACGTCTAATCGTACACTTTCTTAAATCACTTAATAGTAACTTATTTTTTCCACGTTAGATGGCGCTGGCTCATGTTGTGTTGAACGTATGCCCTGAAGTGAAAATCGTATTGATAGCCCAGCGCTTTGAGGGACGGAAGTGACGTCATAGGAGGGGGGAGGGGGGAGTAAACCGGAAGTGACGTAATGGTTGAATGGTTCGTTGGTTGCTTGATCGTGAAAGATGACGGGGATATAGTTTCTTTTTATCCGTTGGCAACCTGGACTTCTTGTCAAAACATGTGACGGAGGGGACAGTTTTCTTAAAGGGACAACACAGAATCCTGTCAGAACATGAAAGAGAATGACGTCATCAACCGAAAAGAGGACAATGTATTATATTTAGTAATTAATTTTTAATGAGTAGTTCATTAATCAATTTTAATAATTAAATTTTATTATTTTATTGATTATTAATTAATTATTTAACTGACTATTTTAATTCGCTAGATTTTTTACAAAACGATATTGCACTGTAGGGGATTTGAACCCACCATCTATAGCATGCGAGACCAACGCGCTACCGACTGAGCTACGGAGACGTTACCTTGAGCTTTCTTCTTTATGTTTTCACCTCTTACGAGATAGGGGTGGGAAGAGGTTTTCCCCACATGGCTTTTAACTTCAAGGTATAGTCCAAGGAGATTGAAAAATGATGTGATTTTCTCAAAATATTCATATGATATTGGTGATTTGTTCATTTTTGTGAACATTTTTTTAAACAACTAGAAAATATTGTTCGAGATATTTCTTTCTTGAAAAAATATTAAAACAATCCCATTTTCTTAAAATTTTATTTACATTATTAATAATACGATCAGATTTTATTTTTTAAACATGCAAAAAAAAAAAAAAAAGATTTTGCACATGTTCCTTATTTATTTTATGGTTTTATAAATTGCAAAACATATATACATATTATTTATTATTATTTATTTGTTTTATTTTATTTATTATTTTATTTATTATTTTATTTTATTTTATTTTATTTTATTTTATTTTTATTTATTTATTTATTTATTTATTTATTTTTTATTGAGAAAAAAATTGAATTCTTTTTCTGGAAAATTTATAAAAACAATTCAAAAATCTTATGTTTTAGTTATTTCTTTTCTAAGAAATTTAAAACAATTTTATTTTCTTACACTTTACTTACAATAGTAAAAATACTATCATATTTAATTTTAAAACATGCGAATTTTTTTTAAACAGTTATTCATTTTTTATTTTTAAGTTTAATAATAATAATAATTTAAAAAAAAAAAAATTAAAAAAACATTTTTTTTTTTTTTTTTTTTTTTTTTTTCATTTTGTTAATTCTGTATTTTTTTTTTTTTTTTTTTTTTTTTCTGAAATTTTTAAACTTTTTTTATTTTTATTAATGTAACTGTTTTTAGGTTTAATGAAATATTTTTAAAAAAATATTTCTCTTCCTTTTTCAGTTTGTTAATTCTATATTTTCTTTTTCTGAATTTTTTAAACTTGTTATTTTTAATTTTATTAATGTAACTGTTTTTAGATTTAATAAAATATTTTTTAAACATATCTCTTCTTTTGTTTGAGATTGTGAATTTTATATTTTCTTTTTGTGATTTTTTTTAACTTGTTATTATTATGATTATTTTTTTTTTTGTATTACTAATTTTTAAGTTAAAAAAAATATTTAATAAAAAAATTATCTTTCTTTTTTTATTTTATAAATTCTTTTATTTTCTTTTAGTGAAAAAATATAACAAAAATTACTTATTATTACTATTTAATGAAACTTAATTGTATTAATATTAATTATTATTATCATTATTTAGCAATATAATGAGATTTTTTACGCAATGTTCTTTTTCAGTTTAAAAAAATTATATTTTATCTTGTGAAAAACTTTTTAGTCATTTATTTATTTCTTTAATGTAACTGTATTTTCTTACTCGCAAATTTTCAAAAGAGTTATTATCATTTAATAATTTGGATTAAGTAAGGAATCTGTTTAATACTGTCATATTTTAAAAGATATTTTAAAGAAAAAATGTTGAATGTTCTATTTTAAGGAAATAAAATTTAACTTATGCATTCTGCTAGATTTGCTCAGGGAAAAATTACATTGAGTGACTAAAATTATAATTGTAGTCCAATCTAAAACAGAATTCCACTCGGCATGTGTTGAACTAAGGGATTTCCTTATTACTATTATTATTAAATAAATTGTTTTGGTATTACTATATACCCATTATGATACTTTTTTCATCACACCACAATATAATTCATCATATTCACAAAACTTTCCATTATTTTCATATTACTTCTTAAATATATAAATCTACTGAAACAGACACCGAATCTTCAATAAGTTAATTAGTTTTAAAAATAGTTTATCTCTTTTTGGGAAAAAAAATATGACATCTTGTATTATTTACACATAACTACATCAATATTCAAAAATAATAATTTGCGAAATTTTCTTGTACATAACAGTTTTTCATAATTCTGATAGAAATTTATAAAAATGAATTACCTTACAATGACCACCTATATCACTAAAGTCTTCAAAACACAAATCTTCATTCATACACATGAAATATTTTCATTATCTTATCACCTTGTTGACAATTCGAGTTCATGCTATCCTTTTTATTCAAAAGCATGTTAACAATTTAAGCCATGGCACTTACCTATGTTTGCATAAAGTTACAATTTAAATGTCCCATAGTTTTTACAATTATTTTTTAATAGCTAAAATAATAATAAAAGTGTTTGAAATTATTAGCTTTATAATTATACATTTTTTAAAATAACGAAGTTTTAGTACCATTTATAAACTGGAAATATATTGTGTTAACTTTCTTATACGATAAATAGTTTAAAAATAAATATTTACATAGTTTTATATACAATGATTCATTAAAAATATATATAACTGATACCTTTTTATTTGAGCAAGAATCTAACTAAATAACATTTATCTAATTTTTAAGCGATCAATAATAAAAAAGTGGCAGTACATTTTTTAAACAAACAGAACATTATATATGCATTCTTTAATTTATTAACTTAGACAACACATTCTGTTTATATTTGTACACAGACATCATCTCATTTTGGATTTTAACTTAAATAAATAATGTTTATCACTGTGGTTTACAAAAGAAAAGAAATTCTACACATAAAAGTTCTAAATTATAAATATTTACTGATTAAAATAAATATATCTTATAATGAAAATCATCTTTCATAATGTTCATTAAAAAACTTAATAAAATTTCACAAAATTTTCTAAAAATAATTTTTTTCACATATACAAATAAAAAATATTTTACTATGTTATTATCTGTTTTGACAATTTTTTATGTCTGAGTGATATTATTTTAGCATAAAGGAATTTATATCAGATATGAGATTTGTTGGAACTTTCAACATTTTTTGATAATTTTTCAGATATTTTGTGGTAGTAAAATTTATTTTATTTCTCATGCAAGCTGTCAGAAAACGCGATGCAATTTTTTATTCAATTTTTCTTATTACTTTTTCCTGTATCTGAGCATTCTACTTTCAAATATTTTCTAAGTTTATATATTGAAAATATGGTACCTTGCATACGTTTCATATCACTTTTGGGGAAAATCATCGAGTTTATTGAGAATATTAGAAAAATCGCACTATTTTTAAAATTTATGCACGGGTTGCGGAATTTTCACTCATTTCTTAATATCCGTTATATTCCATTTAGTATGTTTTATGGAAGATCATAATAGCACACTTACAATAGAAAAAATAGATATAGAGCACAAGAACTTTAATGACTTAAAAAAACCGCTTGCCACGAATCTTTTTTTCTTATCACTTGAATTACATTTAAATTTTTAAAAAGTTTCTTTTAAAATAATTTTCTAATAATCTTAACATGAATTAAACACAATCGATTATTAATTTTTCTGGCAAATTAAATATTTTGAACAAAGTTGACTTTTATGAAAGTTTTGGCGTAACATTAAATGAAATTTCGAAATACTGTTTTTATAAAAAATACGCTAGATTACTAATAAAATCATCCAACCTATACAGAAAAACGCTATGAATTTTTTAAATTGTGAATAATATGAAAAATAATTTATTGTAAATTGTGTTTATATAACTTAGCTTGTAATGAAAATAAAACTTGAACTATGGCTTTATGCAATTTTATTATTATTATTATTAGTTATATTATTAAATATGGAAGATATTACTATTATTTTTTTTTTCAGAAAGAAAATATTTCATAAATTATATGCTCGAATGATGACAAAAAGCATAATATTTTAATGTGTCTTATAATTAGCTCTTTAACGAACGATAAATGTATATTACCTTAGATTTTCAAATATGTTTTTTAAAAAGTACATTCAATCGCATTTATTTACTACACATTATTATTAATGCAAAGGGAATATATCTATCATTTATAGACAGGATATTTTTTCTAAAGAATATTAACATAAACTAAAATATAATTTTTCACAAAGCCTTTTTGTCAAAAGATAAATTTACAAATAGTAATCTAATAAAGTAAATTTTTCCATTAAAATGTCGCATAAATAATAATTATTTACAAAGCAGATTTATAATTTTGCATTTTAAAAATCTATATATGATATCGTGCGTAAGTGTATGACTTTCATCATTGAAATAACGAAAGTTACTTTTAAATGTTTAAACTTCCAATATGATATTTCTAATAAGTTTAAAGAGTCGCATCTCCATTCATCTATTAAAATTAATAATAATTGAAATAGAATTATAAATACTTATACCCCAATCTTTTTCTTTATTCTATGACTCTGCATTTTAATGATTGGAAATCCATTAAGTGAATGGATAATTTATCTTTCAATTGAATGAATTCTTTACACAAGTTACCATCACTATCAGTAAATAAAAAGTCTTTCATACAATACAGCTAAGATAACTAATAATTACAATTTCAAGTAAACAGGGGTAGTATTTTAGAAGTATAGCACTTAGTAAATTTTTTGTTTTAATTGTTTAAATGCATGTCTTTTTTTTAAAATATATATATATATATATATATATATATATATTATAATTAGTACGTTTGAGAGATAAGGTTTTATTACATTCCTAATCAGTCACGATCACAATTAACTAACATTTTTATTTTGAGATAAAAACAATTCTTTGCATGGATAAATATTAACAAAGGATTTAAATAAGTGGACAGAAAATAGTACTTTTCATAAGTACTTAAATACAAATGTAATTTTAAAATTCAAGATATATTTTTTAAAAATCAAATAATATATTTTTCTAATTTTATTTAAAAAATAAAATAAAATATTTACTTACTTTTCGCAAGAAATTAAATAAATAAAAAAAAAATGTTTTATTTATCCTAAAACTTTATTCAAAAAAGTAAAAAAAATCCATTTCCTCTATCCTAAGCATTTAGTTTCATAAGAGAAAAAATTCTACAAAAACGAATATATTTAAAGTCACATCCAAATATTTATTTATTTCATAACGTTTTATTAAAATTTTTATTTATTTATTTTATTATTTTTTATATATTCAACAGCAGTTTTCCAATACATTTTTACTGCTAACATAGCTTTTACTCAAAATTAAACTTACAAAGTGTTCTCTAAAATTTCTTTTAACAAGACGTTCTGTTAATTTGAGATTTTGAATTTAACTAATTTACAAATCGATCTTTCGATAAGTGTCTTTCACTTTTTACCGTTGAACGTTATGTTAAAATTTATTTAGTATAAAACAAATACTCTTACGATAATGAGGGTAATAGAAAAAAGTATTTTTATCATTTTAAACTAAAAGTGAACTGCATTATATGAATGAAAACAACTTTATAAAATAAATCAACTTTGAGAGAATTATCAAATATTTTTATATAAACAAAACTAACAAAAGTTTTTGCATTATTTAAAAATTCCTTATCATAAATATGATATCTTTTTGAAGATTAAAAAATATCTAATTAATGATTAGTTTAATTTTGCTTGAAACAACAGGAAAAACTTTCTTTTAGAATTCAAATGGTGTTGTAAATGATTACCTGTGAAGCAATTTTATAATTATTTTGTTTATATAAATGTTAATTACGTTGTATTCATCAGGAAGATTTCCATAAAAACATTGTAATTTGGTACGATTTTTTTTTTAATCGTTAGTTAGTATTTTAACATTATACGTATTCATTTTAAATATTTTGCACTCAGAAATTGTAAATCAATCTTACACATAGCTAAAAGAATTAAATACTATTATTCATAGATGTATATGAAACCAAAATTCAGTGTTATTTCTGATAAAATATTTCGACCAAATTAAAAATTAAGTGCCAGTAGACATAAATTTTAGCTAGACATTTTTTAAACATTTTCAGAGAAATAATACGTTATCTAAGAAAATATATGTTTGTGTTTGATATCCCCACTTTTTGCACTCGGAAAGTGAAAATTTTTATTTGTTAACCCTTTTTATGTTTTCTTTCGGCTTATGCATAAATATCATTTTTGAACTGAAAGCGAAACTTATGAAATTTACCTCAATTTTTAACACATGGACAAAAATTATGATTTCATTAATAAATTAATAAAATCATTGTTTTTTGTCTGTTTAAATTGGATCAAATTTCATAAGTTTCACCTTCAGTTCAAAAACGATATTTATACACATGTCGTAAAACATAAAAAGGGTTAACAAATAAAAATTTTCACTTTCCGAGTGCAAAAAGTGGGGATATCAAACACAAACATATATTTTCTTAGATAACGTATTATTTCTCTGAAAATGTTTAAAAAATGTCTAGCTAAAATTTGTGTCTACTGGCACTTAATTTTTAATTTGGTCGAAATATTTTATCAGAAATAACACTGAATTTTGGTTTCATATACATCTATGAATAATAGTATTTAATTCTTTTAGCTATGTGTAAGATTGATTTACAATTTCTGAGTGCAAAATATTTAAAATGAATACGTATAATGTTAAAATACTAACTAACGATTAAAAAAAAAATCGTACCAAATTACAATGTTTTTATGGAAATCTTCCTGATGAATACAACGTAATTAACATTTATATAAACAAAATAATTATAAAATTGCTTCACAGGTAATCATTTACAACACCATTTGAATTCTAAAAGAAAGTTTTTCCTGTTGTTTCAAGCAAAATTAAACTAATCATTAATTAGATATTTTTTAATCTTCAAAAAGATATCATATTTATGATAAGGAATTTTTAAATAATGCAAAAACTTTTGTTAGTTTTGTTTATATAAAAATATTTGATAATTCTCTCAAAGTTGATTTATTTTATAAAGTTGTTTTCATTCATATAATGCAGTTCACTTTTAGTTTAAAATGATAAAAATACTTTTTTCTATTACCCTCATTATCGTAAGAGTATTTGTTTTATACTAAATAAATTTTAACATAACGTTCAACGGTAAAAAGTGAAAGACACTTATCGAAAGATCGATTTGTAAATTAGTTAAATTCAAAATCTCAAATTAACAGAACGTCTTGTTAAAAGAAATTTTAGAGAACACTTTGTAAGTTTAATTTTGAGTAAAAGCTATGTTAGCAGTAAAAATGTATTGGAAAACTGCTGTTGAATATATAAAAAATAATAAAATAAATAAATAAAAATTTTAATAAAACGTTATGAAATAAATAAATATTTGGATGTGACTTTAAATATATTCGTTTTTGTAGAATTTTTTCTCTTATGAAACTAAATGCTTAGGATAGAGGAAATGGATTTTTTTTACTTTTTTGAATAAAGTTTTAGGATAAATAAAACATTTTTTTTTTATTTATTTAATTTCTTGCGAAAAGTAAGTAAATATTTTATTTTATTTTTTAAATAAAATTAGAAAAATATATTATTTGATTTTTAAAAAATATATCTTGAATTTTAAAATTACATTTGTATTTAAGTACTTATGAAAAGTACTATTTTCTGTCCACTTATTTAAATCCTTTGTTAATATTTATCCATGCAAAGAATTGTTTTTATCTCAAAATAAAAAATGTTAGTTAATTGTGATCGTGACTGATTAGGAATGTAATAAAACCTTATCTCTCAAACGTACTAATTATAATATATATATATATATATATATATATATATATATATATATATATATATATATATATTAAAAAAAAGACATGCATTTAAACAATTAAAACAAAAAATTTACTAAGTGCTATACTTCTAAAATACTACCCCTGTTTACTTGAAATTGTAATTATTAGTTATCTTAGCTGTATTGTATGAAAGACTTTTTATTTACTGATAGTGATGGTAACTTGTGTAAAGAATTCATTCAATTGAAAGATAAATTATCCATTCACTTAATGGATTTCCAATCATTAAAATGCAGAGTCATAGAATAAAGAAAAAGATTGGGGTATAAGTATTTATAATTCTATTTCAATTATTATTAATTTTAATAGATGAATGGAGATGCGACTCTTTAAACTTATTAGAAATATCATATTGGAAGTTTAAACATTTAAAAGTAACTTTCGTTATTTCAATGATGAAAGTCATACACTTACGCACGATATCATATATAGATTTTTAAAATGCAAAATTATAAATCTGCTTTGTAAATAATTATTATTTATGCGACATTTTAATGGAAAAATTTACTTTATTAGATTACTATTTGTAAATTTATCTTTTGACAAAAAGGCTTTGTGAAAAATTATATTTTAGTTTATGTTAATATTCTTTAGAAAAAATATCCTGTCTATAAATGATAGATATATTCCCTTTGCATTAATAATAATGTGTAGTAAATAAATGCGATTGAATGTACTTTTTAAAAAACATATTTGAAAATCTAAGGTAATATACATTTGTCGTTCGTTAAAGAGCTAATTATAAGACACATTAAAATATTATGCTTTTTGTCATCATTCGAGCATATAATTTATGAAATATTTTCTTTCTGAAAAAAAAAAAATAATAGTAATATCTTCCATATTTAATAATATAACTAATAATAATAATAATAAAATTGCATAAAGCCATAGTTCAAGTTTTATTTTCATTACAAGCTAAGTTATATAAACACAATTTACAATAAATTATTTTTCATATTATTCACAATTTAAAAAATTCATAGCGTTTTTCTGTATAGGTTGGATGATTTTATTAGTAATCTAGCGTATTTTTTATAAAAACAGTATTTCGAAATTTCATTTAATGTTACGCCAAAACTTTCATAAAAGTCAACTTTGTTCAAAATATTTAATTTGCCAGAAAAATTAATAATCGATTGTGTTTAATTCATGTTAAGATTATTAGAAAATTATTTTAAAAGAAACTTTTTAAAAATTTAAATGTAATTCAAGTGATAAGAAAAAAAGATTCGTGGCAAGCGGTTTTTTTAAGTCATTAAAGTTCTTGTGCTCTATATCTATTTTTTCTATTGTAAGTGTGCTATTATGATCTTCCATAAAACATACTAAATGGAATATAACGGATATTAAGAAATGAGTGAAAATTCCGCAACCCGTGCATAAATTTTAAAAATAGTGCGATTTTTCTAATATTCTCAATAAACTCGATGATTTTCCCCAAAAGTGATATGAAACGTATGCAAGGTACCATATTTTCAATATATAAACTTAGAAAATATTTGAAAGTAGAATGCTCAGATACAGGAAAAAGTAATAAGAAAAATTGAATAAAAAATTGCATCGCGTTTTCTGACAGCTTGCATGAGAAATAAAATAAATTTTACTACCACAAAATATCTGAAAAATTATCAAAAAATGTTGAAAGTTCCAACAAATCTCATATCTGATATAAATTCCTTTATGCTAAAATAATATCACTCAGACATAAAAAATTGTCAAAACAGATAATAACATAGTAAAATATTTTTTATTTGTATATGTGAAAAAAATTATTTTTAGAAAATTTTGTGAAATTTTATTAAGTTTTTTAATGAACATTATGAAAGATGATTTTCATTATAAGATATATTTATTTTAATCAGTAAATATTTATAATTTAGAACTTTTATGTGTAGAATTTCTTTTCTTTTGTAAACCACAGTGATAAACATTATTTATTTAAGTTAAAATCCAAAATGAGATGATGTCTGTGTACAAATATAAACAGAATGTGTTGTCTAAGTTAATAAATTAAAGAATGCATATATAATGTTCTGTTTGTTTAAAAAATGTACTGCCACTTTTTTATTATTGATCGCTTAAAAATTAGATAAATGTTATTTAGTTAGATTCTTGCTCAAATAAAAAGGTATCAGTTATATATATTTTTAATGAATCATTGTATATAAAACTATGTAAATATTTATTTTTAAACTATTTATCGTATAAGAAAGTTAACACAATATATTTCCAGTTTATAAATGGTACTAAAACTTCGTTATTTTTAAAAATGTATAATTATAAAGCTAATAATTTCAAACACTTTTATTATTATTTTAGCTATTAAAAAATAATTGTAAAAACTATGGGACATTTAAATTGTAACTTTATGCAAACATAGGTAAGTGCCATGGCTTAAATTGTTAACATGCTTTTGAATAAAAAGGATAGCATGAACTCGAATTGTCAACAAGGTGATAAGATAATGAAAATATTTCATGTGTATGAATGAAGATTTGTGTTTTGAAGACTTTAGTGATATAGGTGGTCATTGTAAGGTAATTCATTTTTATAAATTTCTATCAGAATTATGAAAAACTGTTATGTACAAGAAAATTTCGCAAATTATTATTTTTGAATATTGATGTAGTTATGTGTAAATAATACAAGATGTCATATTTTTTTTCCCAAAAAGAGATAAACTATTTTTAAAACTAATTAACTTATTGAAGATTCGGTGTCTGTTTCAGTAGATTTATATATTTAAGAAGTAATATGAAAATAATGGAAAGTTTTGTGAATATGATGAATTATATTGTGGTGTGATGAAAAAAGTATCATAATGGGTATATAGTAATACCAAAACAATTTATTTAATAATAATAGTAATAAGGAAATCCCTTAGTTCAACACATGCCGAGTGGAATTCTGTTTTAGATTGGACTACAATTATAATTTTAGTCACTCAATGTAATTTTTCCCTGAGCAAATCTAGCAGAATGCATAAGTTAAATTTTATTTCCTTAAAATAGAACATTCAAAATTTTTTCTTTAAAATATCTTTTAAAATATGACAGTATTAAACAGATTCCTTACTTAATCCAAATTATTAAATGATAATAACTCTTTTGAAAATTTGCGAGTAAGAAAATACAGTTACATTAAAGAAATAAATAAATGACTAAAAAGTTTTTCACAAGATAAAATATAATTTTTTTAAACTGAAAAAGAACATTGCGTAAAAAATCTCATTATATTGCTAAATAATGATAATAATAATTAATATTAATACAATTAAGTTTCATTAAATAGTAATAATAAGTAATTTTTGTTATATTTTTTCACTAAAAGAAAATAAAAGAATTTATAAAATAAAAAAAGAAAGATAATTTTTTTATTAAATATTTTTTTTAACTTAAAAATTAGTAATACAAAAAAAAAATAATCATAATAATAACAAGTTAAAAAAAATCACAAAAAGAAAATATAAAATTCACAATCTCAAACAAAAGAAGAGATATGTTTAAAAAATATTTTATTAAATCTAAAAACAGTTACATTAATAAAATTAAAAATAACAAGTTTAAAAAATTCAGAAAAAGAAAATATAGAATTAACAAACTGAAAAAGGAAGAGAAATATTTTTTAAAAAATATTTCATTAAACCTAAAAACAGTTACATTAATAAAAATAAAAAAAGTTTAAAAATTTCAGAAAAAAAAAAAAAAAAAAAAAAAATACAGAATTAACAAAATGAAAAAAAAAAAAAAAAAAATGTTTTTTTAATTTTTTTTTTTTAAAATTATTATTATTATTAAACTTAAAAATAAAAAATGAATAACTGTTTAAAAAAAATTCGCATGTTTTAAAATTAAATATGATAGTATTTTTACTATTGTAAGTAAAGTGTAAGAAAATAAAATTGTTTTAAATTTCTTAGAAAAGAAATAACTAAAACATAAGATTTTTGAATTGTTTTTATAAATTTTCCAGAAAAAGAATTCAATTTTTTTCTCAATAAAAAATAAATAAATAAATAAATAAATAAATAAAAATAAAATAAAATAAAATAAAATAATAAATAAATAAAATAATAAATAAAATAAAACAAATAAATAATAATAAATAATATGTATATATGTTTTGCAATTTATAAAACCATAAAATAAATAAGGAACATGTGCAAAATCTTTTTTTTTTTTTTTTTTTTGCATGTTTAAAAAATAAAATCTGATCGTATTATTAATAATGTAAATAAAATTTTAAGAAAATGGGATTGTTTTAATATTTTTTCAAGAAAGAAATATCTCGAACAATATTTTCTAGTTGTTTAAAAAAATGTTCACAAAAATGAACAAATCACCAATATCATATGAATATTTTGAGAAAATCACATCATTTTTCAATCTCCTTGGACTATACCTTGAAGTTAAAAGCCATGTGGGGAAAACCTCTTCCCACCCCTATCTCGTAAGAGGTGAAAACATAAAGAAGAAAGCTCAAGGTAACGTCTCCGTAGCTCAGTCGGTAGCGCGTTGGTCTCGCATGTTATAGATGGTGGGTTCAAATCCCCTACAGTGCAATATCGTTTTGTAAAAAATCTAGCGAATTAAAATAGTCAGTTAAATAATTAATTAATAATCAATAAAATAATAAAATTTAATTATTAAAATTGATTAATGAACTACTCATTAAAAATTAATTACTAAATATAATACATTGTCCTCTTTTCGGTTGATGACGTCATTCTCTTTCATGTTCTGACAGGATTCTGTGTTGTCCCTTTAAGAAAACTGTCCCCTCTGTCACATGTTTTGACAAGAAGTCCAGGTTGCCAACGGATAAAAAGAAACTATATCCCCGTCATCTTTCACGATCAAGCAACCAACGAACCATTCAACCATTACGTCACTTCCGGTTTACTCCCCCTCCCCCCTCCTATGACGTCACTTCCGTCCCTCAAAGCGCTGGGCTTACTACTCTACTTCGATTAATCGATTCTTTACTTTTAATAATTTCTTTTCAGTTTGTTCGTTTTGGCAACCGCCCGGACTCTTATCTACTTATTCGATTTGAACTTGGTTTACATGTGGCCATCACATTTCACGTATTCCAATTTTCATTATGGTTAAGTTACTTTATAAGCTAATTTCCATTTATCTTTCTATTTTATATGCAAGATAGAAACTAGTGTTGTATATTGCTGAAATAGCTATACAATATTCAGAAATCTTGCATTCCATGCTGACAGTACTGCTAGTTTCCTGATGAAATCTGTACTGGGTTTCAGCATTTATAACTCTATTTTTCCTTTATGCATTCCTTTTTATTTCAATAGTATTTTTGGTTAATTTCTTTTAATTTTTATCTTGTGTTGCATGTATTTACTGGTTTAATGGATTTTGCAAACTATCTCATCGTTTAGGCTTAAGTGTTATATACGTCATTTCTCTTCTGCGTAAGTACTTTAACATGTTTTTACTACTCAGTGAATTTTAATTAAATGGTAATTGTGACAATAACTTTATACGTAATACATCTCATTTTAAATTTCATTGTTGGTATTTTCATCTTTCTTTCATTTGCTGAGTATTGTAAAGGAATTAAAGTATTCATTATATATATACCGATAATATAACCGAAGTAGGAAAATTCCGGACCAGACTAATTATGTAGCTTTTCGCACGATCAACCCTATGGGTAAGTTCCGGACCAAACGTTGGTCCGGAATTTACCTATGCGTTTCCACTCTACTCTTGTAAACTGAGGGGTCTTTCACAAATAAAAATTAAATCGGTAACGATTGTCATAAGTGATTTAACAATTTATACAGCTTAGTATTGTGTTCGTAATTATAGTTTCAAAAATTACTAATCCATATTACTGAGATTATCCAATTATTTTTGTACATTAAAATTAAAACTAAGTGCTATAACTTTCCAAAAGAATTGGAAATACATTTTTAAGGAGTAAATCATCAAACAGATATTTAAAATGTACACATATTTTAGTTTAATATTAGTCCGGGCATATTTAAAATTTTAAATTGTTAAAAAAAAAAAAAAAATCAAATAATGGCAAACACTTTCATTCAAAGGTTAAGATAAGTTAAATAAATAAATAGTTAAAAAAAAAAAAAAAAAAAAAAAAAGCTTGAATGAAATTAAATGTTATTACCTTCTCCTATTCATACGACAGTAGATAAACTTTTGTTTTCGCGTCAAATTTTCGAAGTGGAGTTTTAGCTACAATTACACGTTTTGAGATACCATAAATCCGAAAATCAGGTTTTTGACGGTTGGTTTGTGTGTTTATCTGTGTATTTTTTTAAAAGATTAAATAATGAAATAAATATACAAATTAGTCTGAAAACACTAAAAAAAAAAAAAAAAAAAAAATCAAATAATAGCAAACACTTCCATTAAAAGATTAAGATAACATTAAAAGATTAACAAATATATAGTTAAAAAAAGAAAAAAAAAAAAAAAAAAGACTCCAATTTTCCCTGTTTACTGGTAGGATATATCTCATATTCTGCAGTGTATAACTGCATAAATTTTAATTTGAGTATATAAGTCGACAGGTGGCGCTGATACATTGAAATTATTTGGTTTATTTCAAGGCTGTATTTCAGCTTCTACTGTGTGTAACTGCACCAGTTTTAAATTAAGTGTACATAGACCGACAGGCAATGCTGTTATGTTGCAATTTGCCTTGATTGTGAGAAGGCTATATCTCAAATTCTACAGAGTAAAACTGCACCAGTTTTACACTGGTGTATATCGGCCGACAAGTGGTGTTATCTGAATGCTATCTTAAAATTTTCTCATTTATTTAAATTTTGTGTGT
>OZ005650.1:274711942-274753110 GCA_963930645.1 Salticus scenicus | reverse complement strand
TATCTTCCTCTGTAAATAAGAGCACAACTTTTAATCTGTATGTATTCAGATGGATTATTTTTCTGCTATATTACTCATATTTTTTTTTATATCTTGTTCGGCTATTTCTGTTTTAGAGTTGATTTTGGAATTAGAAGCATAAAAATACGGCAATGTTTAAATAAATTGTAATATAAGCATTTCTCTCTTAATAATATTTTGCAGTGTATATTTTAAATTCTTGTTTTATAACTGTATTCTTATTTCATAGTAAAATGTTAATAAATCTATTGAAATTTATGTGTTTGAATTGTTGATCGTATACATATGTTTATAAGAAATAATATATATCTTTAATGTATTACATAGCGTTGCGCTTATATTTTATTGTATTTACATTTTATTATTACTGCTGCAATTGAGTTCAATGAAATCTGAGTATCATCTACACATTGATGGATGAAAGGTCATTCATACGGAAATTAAAAAGACAGGAAAATAGATTACATTATAACCAAAACCATTATTTTATGCATATGCATGTATTAAACTAACATTGCAATACTGTATTAAACTTATGCTGCAAACATTTAAAAAGCGAAGATCTCCTCTTAAACTTGTGACTGATCCCTCGCGTTTTACGAATCAAAAAGAAAGTTCTTCCAGTCTTTCTAAAAAGTATAGGTAAATTCCGGACCAAATGTTGGTCCGGAATTTAACCATGGAATTGCTCGACTCCCCACTTTTGGTCCGGAACTTACCTACACTCAATATAACAAACTTAGACATATCATATTCAAGTTTTTTTTTTTTTTTTTTTTTTTTTTTTTTTTTTTTACGCAGTTTCAAAATTTATTTATTTTTTCTTATTTTGGAAATATTTCATTACTGCTTGTTAACTGGAATGAAATTATATAATGCAAAATTTAAATCAAGCATATATATATATTTTTTTTTAATTTTACAAGTAGTAATTTTGAAAATACTGAGAAAAAATTAGTATGCCTTTTATTATTTTATGATCTGTAAAATATCTCAATACTTGAGTTAAGAATAGCCAGAAAAATTATTGATCATAAAGCATTAACCCGTTAACGCCTGAATTAATTTTGCAAAATATTATTAGCTGATTATTTCACTTCTAAATTAATATAGACAACTGACAGTAAAATATATTAACTTAAACAATTCTTCTGATAGTTTGAAATTATAAACCTATCCGAATTCATTGACGTTTAGTGTTCTAGCGAGAAAAATTCGAGATCGAAAAAATTTGAGATAACAGATTAATTTCCTATTATATCTTGACAAAGATCTCAGAAGTAAAGTATTATAACATATATTATTATTCAACTTGATTTAAGTTAGTATACCTGCTCAAAAAGCAAATATATGTGCGACGAATGAAAAGTCATAAAATCTATCCAAATTATGAAATAATAATTAATAGTAGGCACATAAAACATTCAGGGATCATTTAGACTGACGCTATAAACTGTCACTAAAAAGAAATCATTCCAAGAAACCACAAAAAATATACGTGCCATTTTATTAGCTGTCCTCAGATGAGGACACTAATAACTAACGTGTTAATGCATAAGGATCATTCATTATCGCATTTTATTTTAATTAAAAAAATTAGACAATTATTTTTATGGTATACGCTTTATTTAAGTTTTTTCCTTTATCAAGAGATTATGTATTTAAATATTTAAGACATCGATTACTAAATTTGGTGTTATATGATAATATTTGAAATATATAAGAATAATAGATTTTTTTACTTTTATTTATTTATTTATTTATTTTTATTTTCATGATTAAAATTTTCAGTTTATAATAACTTTAATGCGGTGTCGAATCGTTTATATATCAAGGGATTGATATGTAGTGACATATTTTATTAATTCTGATGCCTGATTGTGCACTGAACACTTAAAAAAATAATGCTTCCAACAACGAAAATATTTATCACTATAAGATGAACTATCGGAAAACTATGGATTAATGTATATCAAAATGCAAATACCGATATTGGAAAATATTTATTAATTTAAAATGTATGTTATTTATAACATGTTTTGAAATTAAACTGAAATTTTACATAAAAAAATCTTCAGTGACTTTTTCTAGTTTTTTTTCTGTTTTCATATTCAATATAGTTTACTATTCATTTCTGAATTATCGGAAATTTACTCCTTATAATTACAGCTAATAAAAAAAGAGTAACTGCTCGAGTAGTATAATTTATTTTATGTGAAGCATTTCAATAATATAATTTCAATTACAGTTAATGATTATATTTTCTTTTTTAGGAAAGCATACTCTAATTCTTTAATATAAAGAAATAATGCCGATATCATTTTTTATAGAAATACGTGTGATAGAAATGCGCATTCACACACACAATAGGAAGATACTGAATCGTACACTGCTTATAAATTTGATATTTACCGACTAATAAGTCATTTCTTAAATAAAATTACAGTGATAATATGCAGAAAAAAAATCGTTCACAAAATTATACTTTGGTCTTAAAAGTTAGTTTAATTTTTTTTCATTAATATACATGAATGAATTCAAAGATATAAAGATAAGGTTGCAATACAGTTTATGTGGCACCAGAAAATGCATAGAAAAGGTTTCAAAGCTATAATCGGTCAGCCGAGTAAATAAAAATTCTGTTTTAAAAGCAGCACACTGCATATTAATTTTTTTACAGAGCCTAAAAGTTGATATTTTAATAATGTTTTATGTCATAAAGAAAAGTTTCACTTAAAACAAATTTCGCATTTTAAATATTAAGCATCTGAAATTTAAAATTAAACATACTTTATCAAATACTTTATTTTATCTAGAAGATAATTGCGAAATCAATTTGAATTGTCAGTTTCTCTAAATAATAAATAAAAATCACTAGTCAAAGAATTCAAACAATAAATATTCTGTTGACAACAAGACCTAGATATATTTCTAGAATGAAAAGCCTATCTATTGTAGATCTCACACGACTTTCTTACCCAGCATACGAATACTTCTAAGACAGATTCCAATTAATGTGTAAGATATCAAATGCAGCATGTAAACGTAGTTTAAAAACGGATGACAGTAGTTTTATAAACAATTTTATTTGACATATATTTCTGAGTGAGTGTAGGGGGAGGGGGGGAATATCGTCCACTCAAAACCTCAACTGAAAGTAACTACAGTTATATAGAATTTAAATCTGTAATTAAATTTAGAAGTTTATACCAAATTATTATTCAGACAAATTTTTCTCACATCATTCCTTGAAACTTAGTAATCATGTGAAACTTTTCAAGTGGCAAACTCATGAGATCTTCAAAACGCCTAATTTGAATATTCTGTAATTGTTTTTTTAAACCTTGCTTATTACAAGTTGCTTATTTCAAGTACAGTAAACACAGGCCAACCGCTGAAACTTGATTTGTATATTCAGGGGTTCTTAAAGCGTGTAATAATATTGCAAAAATTCAATATTAAAATTTAGAATCAAAACTAGCACTATGATTATCTTATAAATATATGAAAGTTATTGTCATTTTTAAACAGTTTTTCTGGACATGGAACGTTATAGCAAAAAGCATCTCCATCAATTACATTCAATTGAGAAGGTTGTACTCACTTAATTTTTAGCAGCCCTATATATTGTCTATAAGTTATATACACATTATATACAACGTATTTAAGTTAGCACAATTTAAGGAACACATAAGAAAACTTGAAATGCGTTTCCAGTAATTTTCAAGTGCAGTCATAATTTATCCGAATTATTTCTGTCGTCCTCTAAATGAACGATGAATGGTTTTCCTTTCCTATACCAAACATACTTTTATGCAAAGAAAAAATATATTCTTATTTCATTTTGTTTAGTGCAGTCTAAAAATGTTGCATTGTACCTACCAGAAATTTCGTCTATTGACTTAGAGTATTTGAATTCTCTTGGATGCCTCTGTACACGATTCCGTATGTCCTGACGGATGTCCCTATTCGATTTCAATAAAACGTTTTTAAAAACATCTCCATATGATAGATATTTAGAATACTGCGTTTGAATTTTCTAATAATATTTGTTCTTGAATTATGCTGATGATAGATATACAAACACATAGACACATGGTCACACTGTTAAAAATGGTTTCTTAAAAATGAGCTAAATTGTCTCAAAATAGCTCCGAAACAATATATACTTAAATTTGAAAACACATGTACTCATTTTTGAGTATACTGATATGTCCAAAAATGGGGTACCAATGAGAATCCCAATATTCCCATGTTTGACACGTCAATATACTCAAAAATGAGTACATGAATTTTCAAATTTAAGTATATATTGCTTCGGAGCTATTTTGAGACAATTTGGCTCATTTTTAAAGAACCATTTTTAACAGTGCAGACATTCAGAAAACTAGCATGTATACTGACTAATTAATGAGAACCTATCTTTTGGATTCAGAAGATTTAAAAATGTGTATCTGTATCAAAATCTTAATTTCGAATATTTGATCCAGAACAATACATACTCTACCGTAATATGGGTAAGAGAAAGTAAAAAAGATACATGGTACTTGCTAGACAACAATATTTACAATATATATTCACTTTTATAAAGCTTTTGTAGTTTCTTTTAAATTACACTGCTCGGCATGAAAATTGCCTCTGACATCATTTATTCATATTCCTAAGTGAAATGACCTCCTGAATGCAAACATGACGCCCATTTTGCCCTGTCATCCACCGCTTTTTAGGAATGCCCCCCTATTCTTATCATTTTCTGGTGATTTTTAGGAGGGGGAGGATTATTTTAACCGTTAAATACCTTAGAGACTACAGAGTTGGAAAATTCTAAAACATGGACATTTGCTATAAGGGAAAAATTTGCGGGGGGGGGGGGGATTTGCCACTGAAATTATGCATTACATATCTTATATATTTTTAATCTGTTATTAATGTTATTTTTTAAACTTTATATATATTTGTTTTTAGGTGTTAAATGTATTATTTTTTATTCTTCAAATCAAATTCATGGTCATAAAATTATCGAACAGGGAAAGAAATTCATGGAGGAGGTGGCGTACCTAGAAAACGCTGGGTGGCTGGGCAAAATGGGAGTCATATTTGTATTCAGAGGTCATTTTACATAAGAATCAGCAAAAATGGTATCAGATCTCGATATATATATTTTTTTTTTTTTTTGGGGGGGGGGGGGTTGGGTGGGCAGAGCAATGTTATCAATACTATTATAATTTTTAAATAAAAGATAATAATAGTAATATATATATATATATATATTGTATAAAAGTTTTATTTTTACTCAGACTTTTCTTTCTTTAAGTATGTATGAAAACATTTACATTCTGTAATAGACTATTTCTAATTATTCAAAATTCAATGTAGTCAAATTGTGGCATGAAAAAATAAATAAATAAATAAATAAATAAATAAAAATAAAATGAAATGAAATGAAATAAATAAATATGGGAAAAAACGTAGCGTTTATTTTCTGTCTCATAAAAAAAGAATTCTGGTTGTATCGAAAGAATTTACGATTTAAAATACATTTATTTTTTGAAATTAATTTTTTAATCAATAATATGCGTTAAATTATTCAGCATAACAGTTATCATTCATATTTTATGTTGCTTTTTTTCATACTTTTTGTGTGTTCCTATTTTCATACTACAATCATGTCTTTCTTTGTTCGCCTGATGAAGGTTCAGGCTCAGTTAGTTCTAGCCAAAACAGCTGTAGCTTGTTTTGGAAACTTATGGTATGTACTCATATAGTTATTATTTTTATTATCATTCAGCAATATTTTTTCAGTACATTTTAAATACTGACTTAAAATTATTTTTCGTCAACATAATCGGATAATTGCAGGCTGATTAAAAAAGAAAAAAAATCTCTTCAAATAAAACTTTTCTCCAATTCTTATGCGATTTGAAATAATAAATAAAAACTTTTGGGCTGATATTGATTATGATACATATTCCAAATAAAATTATCTATTACACGGGTTAACATTAACATTTTCAACATTGTTCAAAAGTGTTGAAAACGCATGCATAACACAGTTGAAAATGCTTTTTTCACAACTTCTACTTTTACTTAATAATGCATATGCAGAGAACTTGCAATACAATTATTAATAATAATCATTAGTAATCTAATTACATAATATTCAATCGGATTTTTTTTTTTTTATATAATCTCTATTAATTTTGTTATTTTTTATACAACATAAAGATATTAAAATGATGAACTCAAATAGGCCGTATCGTGACAAAAGTTTTTATGACTTTCTGTATACGAACCGAAATTGTTAAATATATTTTTTTTCAGTAGAAAATATTTTTTGAAAATAAAGCCCAAAACCAAGTATCAGTTTTAATGCATTTCAATACTCCTTAACACATTTCATTTTAACACATTCTCATAAACACTTTTTAACTTGGTTATAAAGTAGTAAAAATAATTACATATGCGTAATTAATGCTGATTGGTTCCAAGCATAAGATTTCTAAACCCTTAACATAATATTACAACAACAACAATAATAATAATAATAATAATAATAAAAAAATGTGTTATGCTAGTTATTCTGTGTTTCGTAAAGTTTCAGGGATGAAATCAATGCGAATTTTTAATATCTTAAGAGTTATGAGTATACACATACATATAAAAACATTTTCTTTCACTTTCGTATAAATTTATAATTTAGAGAAATACTTTTGATAAATCGCAATGTATTCGATTTTTTTTTCTTAAATGCATGTATCCAAACCAGTAATGCTATTCATACTATTTTACATAAAAAAAAAATGCACAAATGAATCTTATTAACATTTAAAACTTCAAGAAATTCAAAAAATATGTACACGAAGAGGACAGACAAACAGAAGATTTCTCAAAAAAAAAAAAAAAAAAAAAACTTTCTTGGAAATGTTAAATACTTTGGTACAGGTGAAAATTGGAGTCGACTGATAAATATCTCTTTTCAATATATTTTCTATCACACGCCATTTTGATGATTCTGTCCTTCAAATAATTAAAGTATTTTTAAATAAAAAGAAAATACGTGTGAGTTATGAGTAAATATATTTTTTTAAATCGCCGTGAACAGGGTAGTGGGTTATGCATGCCCGCTCGAACACTCGCCACATGCGAATAGACTTTTACTCTTTAGAAATATTATAGTTTAGTAAATATAAAAAGTTACAGTTTTTAACTTTTTCTGCTTCTCCAAAACATATGATACTTTATTTTAAGACACCCTAGTAAATTCTAGCTAGACTTACATTCATACATACATATATATATATACACTGTTAAAAAAATGCAGAAAAAATACAGAAATTATCTGTAATTTCAGAAAAAAAGTCGTAAAAAACGTTTTGTCTACGTAATTTTTTCGTAATTTACGACTTTTTTTCTGAAATTACAGAGAATTTCTGTATTTTTTCTGCATTTTTTTAACAGTGTATATATATATATATATATATATATATATACGGTCGAACCTCGTTAACGTTAGAACGTGAATTACTTTTGAAATGAATTGTTTCCACAATCTCCATCAAAATGAAGATTAATTACTGATGGCATGAACTACTGATAACATGAACAAATTTTTGATCACCCTTGAGGTTCACGTTACCGAGGACCGATTGTGTATATATATATATTTATCAGAATTAATGTATTTCTTACATGTTAAATTTCATTACGTTTTACATCTACATTTTTATATATACAATTTTATACATTATACAAACACACACACACACACACATATATATAGTATTCTTGCAGTAGATAAGTAGGTACTTAAATGTAAGTTTTTTTTTTTTTTTTCTTCTTGCAAGGATCTGTAGTTTCGTGTTTGTGTTTTAATACATGTAATTGTTACGGGTTGTTAAAAAAATTATAAGTTTTACACCTTTTTGTAAATCGAAATATTGCATTTATTTTTAGCTGATATTCCTATCTACTCGGTTGATGATATAGGGTTGATTGCATTATTATTATTACTAGCAGGCTTTGCCCGCTTCGCTGGTCATTATATTGAAATGAATCCACAAAACAGCATATCATTGATAATAATAAAATATCTTAAAAAAAAAAAAAAAAAAAAAAAAAAAAAAAAATCATTGAAATCCGTCAAAATCTAATTTTAAGTTGCCCATTGCCTTCGGCAGTCCCTTACCTGCTTTTTACTCCCCCTCCCTCGCGGTTACAGTTGAAAGTTTTACAAAATCTTATCAAAGTGCATATTTCGCACACTTAATTAACATCCACACACCAAAATTCGCCATTCTTAGGTAATTTGGACGGATTTAAGCTTCAAAATGTGGTTTTTGCCCCGCCCGCCCCAAGAGGAAGGAGGGAGGGGGGATAAATTTCCAAAATTACTTTATATTTCATGTTGCATACACATACCTGACCGACACATAAAAAAATTGAGATCATGAAATTATTTAAAGCTGAGCTATGCTTTAAAACTTTTTTTTTTTTTTTAATCTCTCCTCCCGTTCTTAAAGGAGGGAAGGAGGAGTGAATTTCGCAAAATCTCTTCATACTATGAGTTAGATACATATAATCGTCCCTTACATAAAAATGTCCAACCTTAGATAATTTAGTGCAGCGTTACGCATGAATACATGTTTTTGCCCCCCATTCTCCAAAGGGCGGTAGGGTGGAATTTCATAAAATCCTTTTGTAGTGTGTGTTCAGTTCGATTTCCTCGTGTGTTGAGTACCCTTCTTCCAAAATCTTTTCCCTTCCCTCCCCCCTTAAAAATCCAAAATTCCAAAATCGCAGAAAATAATTTTTTTGTACTGAAGTCTGGTCTTTCCAACTGCAATTTCTTCACCGTTAAGTAATTTGGAGCCGAGTTAAGCCTTCTGCCCCCCAAGGAGACGGGGGGGGGGTATTTTGCAAAATTCCGTCTTAGTTGGGGGTCAGGCTCCGAAATCCAACTTGGTCACTAAAATTTGTGACCCTCTTTCCCACAGAATCGTCATGGCAGTGTTGAGTCAGTCAATCATTGAGTTTACTCTTTTATATGTACAGATTTGTTTATATTTTTTATGGACTACTTGGCTTAAGGTTGTTGTCACACAAATAGAGTCCTTGGCGAAAAATGTCCTATCTACTTCAGTATTAAAATTAAAAATATACCCAGGATTATCAACTAATAAAGCTCTTTAATACAGATCTGAATTAGCTTTCATTTTCTTATTATTTAATTTTGATAATGACGTTATGTTGTCATGTGCCTAAGCAAATTTAATATGTATTATATTTTTTATTATTATTCGCGTGAAATATTCTTTGGCAACAATTAAAAATTAAAATAAATTATTTTAAAGTTTTATTATAGAAGAAATATTTATATTATACAGAAGATTAATTAAAAATTTACATTTTTTCCGGTATAAATAGTAGCCTATGTCTTATTCCAGACTATTACCTATCTCTATACAAAATTTCATCCAGATCCGTTTAGCCGTTGTGGTGTGATTGAGTAACAAACATCCATCCAAACTTTCGCATTTATAATATTAGTATAGATTATAGTTATCATGTGCATGTGTTAGATTGAGTTATTTTGCTATCAAATTGACAAAATTTTAATTTTAAATTTCAAAACTCTGTCGTTCTTGGCGCTTATTGTATTTGGTGATCAAAAACGTAATACGAAAATATGTATGCCAGATGTATATTTTCGTAATATGCATTGTACGAAATATTGTTTCATATTATTCATTACTCTCTTAATATAAGTTGTTAAAATAACCATGATTTTTGAAAGGAATTAAATTATGTTCGCCAAATAATTTGTCGATATATTTTTTTTTTTTTCTGCTAAGGATGACCGATATCAAATCTATTCCGCTGCAATATCGTATCTTATATCAGATACTTTATTTAGACATTTGGAAAGAAATTTGACTTCAAATTATGATAGAATATTTATCATTTTCCTTTTAATTAGTGTATTAGTTGGATATTTATTGTGTAAATATCATCCTTTGAAATGAAATGTTTGTGTTTTCAATCGAATATAGAAGTTTGCCATTTTTTTTCCCCTAGAGTTTTGATATTAAAAATTCAAATTTTGTCAATTTTACAACAAAAATAACTTAATCTAACGCATGGACATGATAACTAATACATATCTATACCTAAATATGGGGATTAAAATCGGGAAATAATTTTCCTCGATTTTTAATAATTTTTTACAAAAAATCCAATGGGCGTTTAACATAGGACATATTTTTCTTGAATCCACAAACGGCCAGTGACGTCATCACTTCGCTTGCGTATTAGCACTTTATCAATGTGTAAAAGAAATTTTTAATTAAAAATGACGTCAATTTTTGTGAGATGCATAATTTTTTTTTATAATTTTTTATCGTTCACTTTTAGATAAATGTATTTATTTTCCTGTTGAAAAAAATAAATAAATTCTTTTTTTTTTTGGCAACAATTAAATTATGGATAAATTTAAATGGCTAATTTTTTGCTATTATTAGCTTACAAAATTGCTATTTTATGCATAAAAATTGCAAAAACAATTTTTTTTTCGGAATAAAAGGTAGCCAACTTTTTAAGTTAGGGTATAAGCTATCTCCATTACAAATTCCATCGAAATCCGTCGAGTAGTTTTGGCGTGAAACTCAGTCAAATAAATTCACGGACATTCACATTTATATATATATAAGACTAGCTGACCCGTCCGGCTTCGCACTGATGAACAAATTTTAGTTAAAGATGGATTGATATGTAAAAAATCAAGAAATATATCAGTTTATATGTTATAGTCAGGCAATATTATTAACTGGAAAGTCAAAATATAATTTTACAATTATTTTTTTTAATTAGTTGTTAAATGTTGGCAATTTTTACTTAATGGTATTTATTTATTTATTTCATAAAAAGAAACATTTCTTTACTCATGAATAAAAAATATTGAAAAATAAACCTATGACATGAAAATGTTTTTGATAAAATTGACGTCATAATAGCTTTAATTATTATTTATTTTTTTCATTTCGCAAATATATTTAATTTTTTCCATAATTGATTATTATTTTAATAATGTATATTAAAGGAGAAATCAATAATATGAAACAATATTCGTACAATATATACTATTACAGAATCTGGTGTGAAACAACCATACCACTTCCATTACCCACTATTACACGCAATATATACAATTTTTTGGAGATATTACTTGCATTTTTTGAGATTTTCGAGTAAGAGAAACTTGATACACGTATAAAGACACATACAACAGAGTTTGCATAGCGAGTTAAAAAATAAGGGGAAAAAAATAGGTTTATTTTTTTAAACACGAATTTCCGAGATCTAAAACTGAACTACCTAATCAGGATGACCGTTAATGTTCCTGTAATAAGCACGTAATACTTGAGAAAGGTTATCTAAATTGGATTAAAGAAAAATTTTTCAAGAATACGTTAGAGCCGTTTTTGTTTTGAGATACAAACTTTTACCAAAACTTAACATACTCAAATATTGACCTAAAAACAATAATTACATACAAAAGGATATTTAATAGGAAGTTAACATGGCGAGTTTGGAAAAAATCCGTACAGGCGTTTTTAAAGGAACGCACTTGCGAAGTCTGAAATTGAGCTGTTTATAGAGGACGCCTATCAATTTTCCTGAACTAAGCAACTTTTCAATCGAAAGGGCATCTAATATATTATTTATATAGCAACTTTGAAGAAAATCATTAGAGGTGTTTTTGAATATGGGCTTAGGGTCCCATTTCTGGTTTTCGATGACCCAATTCCGGTTTTTCAATTTTCACGAAAATTTGGAAAATTTATCTGTACACCAGACCTGAATCACTTTTGAAGTTTAGTAGTTCTATTTTTATTAGTTTTGGAGATATGACAGCCAGAAGATTACACACACACGTGCACATATACACACACACTGACCAATTGCCAAAACCTATTCAATACTTCCACTACCATACGGTAGTAGGGTAATTGAAGTAAACACATACATCTCGTATTTACTACGATAATATACAGATTTTCGTATTACATTTTCGATCGCCAAATACAAAAATCGCCAATGACGATAGATATCAAATCTATGCTTTGTTTTCAATTAAAATATTGAAAATTTTAATTAAAAATTTATTTTACCAAAATTTATTATAGCTTCTAGCACTTAGAGAGAGACAGTGTAACTTTTGATTATTGAAAGAAAAAAAAAAAAAAAGCAATCGGCTTTTTAGTTCTAGCGATCGTTCTCTACATACGCATATAAACCTTTCTTTTTTTTATATATTAGTATAGCTATAGAGCATAGGTATATTAAATAGGTTTTCAGTCAACATAATGTAACTCAAATAATTAAATGCTATTTACATTTCAGTAATGGCTGTATGCGCTATGTATATTGAGCTACTTGCCATAACTGTTAGTTGCTAAAAATAGTCGCCAAATAAATTTAAACATCTCAATACGCAAGCGAAGTATGACATCACTGACCGCCCGTGGATGCAAGAAAAAGATTTTCCATGTTAATCGCTCATTGGATTTTTTTTTTTTTTTTTTTTTTTTTTTTTTTTTATTAAAATTCTAGAAGAATTATTTCCCGATTTTAATCCTCATATTTGGGTATAGATATGTATTAGTTATTGTATGCATGCGTTAGATTGAGTTATTTTGCTGTCAAATTGACAAAATTTTAATTTTAAATTTCAAAACTGTCACCCTTGGCGTTTTTTGTATTTGGCGATCAAAAACGTAATACGAAAATATACATGCCAGATGTATATTTTCGTAATATGTATTGTACGAAATATTGTTTCATATTATTCGTTACACTCTTAATGTAAGTTTTTAAAATAACCAAGATTTTTGAAAGGAATTAAATTATATTCGGCAGATAATTTGGCGATATTTTTTTTTTCTGCCAAGGATGACGGATATCAAATCTATTCCGCTGCAACATATTAGTATATTATATCAGATACTTTATTTAGACATTTGAAAACAAATTTGACTTCAAATTATGATAGAATATTTATCCTTTCCCTTTTAATTAGTTTATTTGTTGGATGTTTATTGTGTAAATATCATCCTTTGAAATGAAATGTTTATGTTTTCAATCGAATATGGAAATTTGCCATCTTTTTTTCTAGAGTTTTGAAATTTAAAATTCCAATTTTATCAATTTTACAACAAAAACAATTTAATCTAACGGATGCACATGATAACTAATACATATCTATATCCAAATAAGGGGATTAAAATGGGGAAATAATTTTCCTCGATCTTTATTATTTTTTTACAAAAAATCCAGTTCACTTTTCATATTATTGTTCGCGTGAAAATATATTTTATTATATGTCTAAAAATAAATTAATTCGTAAATCTTTTTGGCAACAATTATAAATTAAAATAAATAATATTATAAAATAGAATTTCTTATTTTATTTTATTTTATTTATTTATTTATTTTTAAATTCCAATTTCGTTTACACACATCAGTTTAAACCACGGAGTAATAAAGACTCCGTGGTTTAAACATTGATGCTTAGATATTATATCATATCATATCAAATTAAATTATTAGAAAAATAAACACTTTTAATTCTATAATGACGTCAGATTTAACGTGTAAGTTTAACAATTAAAAAAGCTTTATATGAATTTCAATTTAATGCACGTGCAAATATATTTATTTTCTTTTCACGTCAAGATATTTTAAAAACGAAATGAATATGTAAATGTTTCTTTTATGTTGGCAGCAGCTAATTTTTTTAATATTTCATTATTTCCATTTCTATTACGGCTTCTATGGGGATTTTCATTAAAATGCTCAGATTTTAAACTAAAATTTATTTTATCAAAATTAAATATAGCCTATAACAATATGGCATACTGTAGCTTTCGGTCAGTATAAGAAGTTTTTAAATCGGTTCAGTAGTTTCAGAGATTACCCTCCACAAACAAACAATTTTTTGCGCTTTATATAATGATATAGAAGATTAATAATATTATTATTATTATTATTAACATTATTATTATTATTATTAAATTTTATCCTTGCGATTGCTTAAAAATTTTCTTTAATGATGGTATTCCAGGATTTTTTCTCCAATGTCCTTACACATGGGCATTTTTAGTATAATTTGTATAGGATTTCTTACTCCATCAATTTATTATTTTTCACAACCCCTGTGATACGCGTTAAAAGATTTTTGCGCGCGCGCGTCACACACACGCACATGCATATATCCTGCGAATGACCAAGTGAAAATTCGAAACATAAAAAGCCACCTGGTGTCATTCAGTGAGTCCATTATTAAAAGAACTTATTTATATACCATATCAAATCAAACCCAAAACTTATTTTCGAAAATGATTTAATTTATATATAAAAGATGCAATTATAGAATAAAGAAATAATGTTGTGGCTAAGGAATGCCATGCTGTTAATGTATTTTTATAACATTAACAAACCAGGTGGGATATTAACTCACTTTGAAACGTATTTTTATTAATAACACTGCTATTATTTTGCACTATTATTATTATTATTATTATTTTCATGCAGGAAGCGCTAATTACAGAATTGATATAATATTGTACTCATCCATAAAAATACTGAAAGCACTATCGTTGCTTTTTAGAGAAACATCCTCAGAAAGTTGCATAAGGGATTTTATGACCATATTTCGCCATTCAAAGGAAATAAATAATTATAAATCGCCCTTTTATTTACTTATTATTAAATTATGCAAGCATGTCGCGCTAGTGTTACGCATTTGGCTAGTGTTAAAAAAATTCTGCTTGGTAATATTTTTATGAAGTCCCCAGCCCTAGCCGTAAACATGTAAAGTGCTGGCGGAGGTGTCACCTGAAAATTAAGGGTTGGTAAGTTTTGCTCGATCCAGCTTAAGTTAATGTAGAAATTACGCATATTTTGATAACAATAGTAGAACTCTTTGGACATTTACAACTAAGTGAAGAATAAAAAAACAATTTAAAATTACATATAGTGTTTTAGAATTATTATTAAAATATTTTCGCCCAAAAAAATCTATTTAAACAGAATAGATAATAATCTGAGAATCCGGGTGAAAATCCCTCGGTAATATATGTTTATTTCATTGCGATCCTGCATTAAAGAAATAAGATTAGAATAATAATAATAATAGCAACTCTCCTTCTTTTGAAATAAATCTAAAGGGTAACTAAAGGCACATGAACTGCTTCAAGGTTAAAAACATTTATCCGTAGGAGGTACGAATTATGCAGGAAAAATTTCAAGAAATCCTTAGATAAAAAAACATTTAGAAGAAAAACGGCAAAGAACCTGTTCCTGCGGTTTCTTTAGAGTAATTTTCACTGACTATACTCATTAAAATTTTGACTATGGTTTAAAAGATGATCATATACATCAAAAAGCAAATACATATTATTATCTGAAATAAACCCTTTCAAGCATGTAAAATGATTCCTTTCAATAAAGTATTCTAGTTTGGAGAGTTTTCAAAAGTGTTCGAATGCATATAATGAATTTATTAAGAAAATTCAAAGTTATTTTATTATATATATACATATAAAGATTAAAAAATGGAACGAATTAATGAATAAAAGTTTCGATAGATATAGTTATATTAATATTGCTTCATATTTATCAAATTTAAAGCAATATTAATAACTATTCTAAAGAACTTTCTCAAAAATTATTTGAGAAGGTTGAGTAATTTAGAATTACATTTCTGTTTCTAATGCATGTGTATTATTTTACGATAACAATGGACAACGATGGATGAATAATAGAAAAAATAAATAAATAGTTATTAGTTTAAAAAAAAAATGTTATTCCATTAAATTTTTTCATATATTTAACTTTCGAATGTTTGTATTATTCATAATATAGATATAATTTACTACGATGAAAACAGACAAACAATTGAATATTTATAATTGAATATTTATATTAAAGCAGTTATTAGTCAAAAAGAAAAATTTTATTAAATGAAAGAAAAATATATATATATATATTTTCTTTTACAATTATTTGTCGATTAAGAATAATTTGTTTATTTATTTATTTTTTGCAGTTTATTTCAAAATTCAACTTATTGTGCAAGAACAAAAGTAAGGATATATGCAATAAAGCTTAAACTGATAAAAAAAAAAAAAAAAAAAAAAAAAAACTATTAATATTAAAACAAAGAAGACTATTTAATATTTTGTTGTTTATGCAAACATTTAACATATATATTGGGGACATAAAAAAATTCAAGAATTAACAAAACAATTCATTTTGAAATTTCTGCAAAATTTATCACATTTAACTATTAATATTTTAGAGTAAAGTTTCAGAATATTACTGTTTTTAAAGCATTACAAATTATTGAAGCATCCATTTTACTGAAAAATTGTATGGTTGTAATGCAGAATGTTCAATTATTATTATTTTTTTTTAAACTTATTAAAGATACCAAGGATTGCTGATTTTAAAATGTTTTTAAAATAAATGAAGTATGTTATTGTCATCCAAATTTTCCTCCCCCCCCCCCAAAAAAAAAAAAAAAAAAGTTACTGCCTCTGGCTTCAATTTTTTTTTTCTTTGCGACCGCATCTCTTCGCGAGTGGGAATGTCTTCAGCGTCACCAGAGGTATCAATATTTGCCGAATACTTCAAGGAAACATTTAAAAAAAAAATTGTATCGCTTTAATTAATGAAGTTATCAATTAAAAATCTCACGTTAACAAAGACACTCTATCTGCCAACTAGCAAATAGTTTCTCTTTTCACGTTGATTTTTCTGTCTCTGACGTCATTTTCCCCAGGAAAATTAAAATGTAATCAATGATGTAAAGAAAAAAAAAAAAAGATAAGATAAAATAAAATAAAATAAATGTCAATGTTGCTGTCAGTAACAAAGACATTTATCGCCTGCAAATAAGTAAAAAGCATTATCTTCGATATTTTCCGTATTTTCAATGAAAATATGAATTTAGAATTGTAATTTATGGTCTGCAGATATGTTGTTTTTCTATTTTTAGAAAATTGTTTATTTAAAAAAAAAATAGATAAAATGAAAATTAGATTATATTTCATTAATTTTATTTTAACGGCAGGCGGAAAAGGTTTAGTAATGACTATCAGGATTATGTTAAACAACTGTTGATAGAGAATTTTAAAATACGCCCAGAAATTTTGAAATGAAATTTAAGAGACAACAATTTAGAATAGTTCATATAAAGATTTAGTTTTTTTAATTAAAAAAAAAAAATAATAATAATAAAAAATAAAATAAACAATTGGCCAAATGGGAACGTCTTTAGTATGAACAATTTAACGATTTTTAAAATGTAGATATTTTCTTTCCTTCCACCTACCCCCCCCCCCCCACCCCCCTTTTTTTAAAGACAAATTTCAAAAGCAATAATTTATTCAATAAAGTGTACATTTCAATGAAAACATTTCTTTAATTTAGTATTACAAAATAAAATAATAAAATAAATAAATAAATATAAATAAATAAATGCAAATTAAATAATATTGTGGGAGATGCAATGAGACAATAATTTGAGTTACGATTTAAAAGGAAAAATAAAAGATAAAAAAGGGATGCTTTAAACTACGATTACCAATTAGTCATTATTCATACATGAATATAAAGAATGTGAGAAGTATTTAAACCAAAAATTACACGCATAGAAATTCAGACGAGTAATTAAAATTAGTAATTTTTCTTTTAAAAATTTATTTATTTATTTATTTATTTTTAAGATATATCTATATATCTATTTCACTTTATAGATTTTAATTTATGTGTTCTTTCCATTCTTTTCATTTTTCATTTTTCAATTGTTAAATGTCATATGTTGTATATAAGCCTAGGTACTTGTAAGTTTTTATCATTTGCTTACAGCACACATGAATATATACCTTTTGCATACAACATACCGTCTAGGCTTCTAAAGAAGTACTGTACTATTGTATGTTTACAATTTAAAAGTTTTTCATCAATTTTCTTTTTTTTTAATTGCCCATGCTCTTTAGGCGATGTCATTTTATTTTTTAAAATGTATAAAAATGTATTCATAATATATCTATACATATATACATACGCATATATATATATATATAGAGAGAGAGAGATAGATAATTTATGTATTTCTTCTGAATATGGAATCATTTAACATATCTCATCGTAAAAACATCGCAGAGAAAATAACTTAAAGTCATTTGCAAAAGACCGTTTATTCACTGATAATTAACAAATAAAGAGCATATTAATCAACATATAAAAAACGATTTCATAAATTTATAAAAATTAGATGACGTTCGTATTTTGATATATATATATATATATATATATATATATATATATATATAAATACTATATACAATGTATATTTTGAGTGTAGGTTTACTATTATAATTATGTTTCACATTTTTATTTCACTTTCATGTTCTGCTAATTACATTTAAATTTTACAAAGGGTTTATATTTTTCAAATAAATATTAACTGATTTATATGTTCATATTTGAAAAAATATTTTTAATGGATTTTTTCCAAAGCTTAAAATTATTTTCTTTTAATTTTAGTCTAAAACGTTCTTTTTTAATAATACTAAAATTAAATAAATAAATAAATATAAACATACATCTGATAAGTTTGAGCATAAGTTTAAAGAAATGTAATCCAGTTCTTAAAGTTCCATAAATTTCCAAGTATGATAATATGCTTAATATTTTTAATAAAAATAAAAAAAATCTTGCAATGTCACACACGACACAAAATTAAAAAATAAATTTTAGAAAGTTAAATGATAGAATTGTACTGTTTTAGAATATAACAGCTAAGGTAGTTTACTAAACAAAGGGCAAAACAGTTTGACTATTCAATTTTCTAAAATTTAATTTTTAAAATTTTGTGTCGGGTTTATGAAATTATTCAAATAATAAAGATAACAATAACAACAATAATTATTTCATATAATGTGTATTTTATGCAACAATATCGATGTCTAGATAAAAAATGTATATGCATTCTTTAAAATAATATCGATGGGTATATTTAAAGGACAACATTCGATCAAAATTATTTTAAAATAAAAAGCGCATGTTTTGTTATATTTACATAACGAAATAATCATCCGTAATAAACTTAATAGTCCAGGAATTTACTCACCTTTCTGAGAGTCACAAATGACTTTCAATGAAAAGAAAAAAGAAAATCAATCAATTCCTTCTTCCGCACTCCGCAAGGTTAGAACATAACTTTGTCAACAAACTCGGTCTTTATTCGCGCACCGTTCCAGAGTAGTGCAAGTGTGCATATGTGTGTGTGTGAGTGGAGAGATAGTGAAGGCCCCGCCGTGAGATGGTAGGCCGAAATAGCGGTTTTTGCTTAGGGCATACCAGATTCTTGTCGAACTCTCCGTTGCCCTCCCTCCCTTTGCTTACTTTATTTTTATTTTTATTTATTTTTTTAATTCCTTCCCAACTTTCTTGCGTTGGCCGCAGAGGTCCAGGCTAAACGCGGAAGGTAAGTTGATGGTTACAGGTGGGTTTCAGAGCTGGAGGAGAATTTTAAAATGTTAGTCTTACGAAAGTAAAAATCGAGACCGAAAAAAGTATTTCAAATTTTGTCTGCGAATGGGAACAGAACTTTCGCTTTAAGAGATATTTGTGGAGAAAGTTTGTGTTTCATCATAGCTGTAATAAGGTCACGGTTGTGTGTGAACTGTTTTGTAAACTGTTAAATTTATATACTGATTTTAAAATAGAAAACAAAAGTTTTGTTTTTTTATTTTTTTTTAGCAAAATTGCATACCTTAATATACTTTCACATATTTAAATATTTTAACTGCATTCTATATTTTGATTCTGAACAAGAAATAATTTCAATAAAAGATATTATTTTTAATTTACCATATATATAAACTTAGTTGAGGTTGAGTGGATTTTATGTCGCACTAGTGTTATACGCTATAGGTAATGAAACACGGCCTGGGACTCATCTTTAAAGGTAGTCCAGAGACATGCCATCACAAGTTTGATCCTCCATGGAGAGGGTAGCACTCCTGATATAGTGACCCCCCAGTGGTTCATATATAATTTAGTAACATATTCTGTAAAACTAAAGCTGAAAATATTATCTAAATGTCATGAAATACCTTCAACATTTTACGCTTTATGGCTACCTAAAAATTTTAATAGAAAATTTTCGTATATATTTGTAACAGTTTTTATTGATTACTTTAAATAAAAATTTCTATTAAATTTTCCCAGTAGCCCTAAAGTGTAAATGTTCGCATCTATTTTAGGATATTATGTATTTAGTTACTCGTGGAGACTTTATAAATACTAGAAAAAATAAATACGAATAAATTTCAAGTCTGAATCTTTTATGTATTACAGTGAACTTTATAACTGCTGTATAAAGTTAAATTAAGACAACATAAAAATAAAAACATGATTATTTTTTTAAGGGGACAGACTACTATTAAAAATGGGAAACTAAAAAAATTTTCGAACAACTTTCAGATTTTTTTTTTTTTTTTTTTTTTTTTTAAAGAATGAATGCATGCACATTTTTTTTTTCTTTTGTCAACTAGTATAACATTACTCTATTGATTAAAAATTATTTTGGTTTTCTTTAAAATAGAAAATTATTTTATTGCAGATTATTAAAATAATAATAATAATAATAATAATAATAATTCTAGGTTACTTTTTCACTGAGCGCATAATATTTCAAAAAATGTATGAACTTAAAAATTTTCTCAACCATATATTTTGACATAATGAATAAAATAAATGAAAAAATAAATGAAACTATGTTCAATTAAAAAAAAAAAAAAAAAAAAAAAAATGGTTGTGGAAATATAAAAATTTTAATGTTAATTTCATATTTCAAACTCAATTGTTAATTAAACTCCATATTAATAAAATAAAACCCTTTAGCTCAGATTCTTAATTTGAGTGTTTTGTTTCATTTAATGTAAAAATTATAAGAATAAAGAAAATTGTAACTGAGTTACCCTGCGCGCAGTGAGAAAGCACCCTTAAAAATAATCTACAATAACATAAATTTTAAAAAGTTTTCTAATTTAAAGCAAACCAAAATAATATTTTTATTCAATAGAGTAATGTCCTACTAGTTAACACAAAAATTTTTGTTTGTACATGTATTCATTAATTCTTTCTTTCTTTCTTTCTTTTTTTTTAATTCTGAAAGTTTATCAAAAATTTCTTCATTTTCTCATTTTTAAAAGTTGTCTTCATGTGCAAATTGATAACTGATAACTATAAAAATTGACCAAAACTGATAAAGTGAATAAGCGAATGAATATAAATCATCAAAACTATTTCTTAACAATATCGATCAAGGATTTGTGTATTATTTGTTTCTCTCCCTTTTACCTTACGAAGCTCTAATAAAGAAACAAAATATAAAAAATTATTATCAAAAATCAGTTTTACTTAAACATTATCAAAAGTTGTTAAAATGTGGCTGTGTATGACATAAACCAAATATAGTTATTAAACACAATTTCTTCAAGATTGTTTAGATTTGAGGCTTTCAGAGAGAATATTTGAAAAAAGAAAAGCACCACTTTTATATTTAGTCAAATTTTTAAAAATGTCTCGCAATATATATTACTAATTTTTAATCAAATTTCAATTGTGTTGAAAAATTATCAATGACTTCAATTGACTTGTTCTCCTGTTTGCTGAGTCCATATTCTTTATAATTATCACTTGATTGTTACGTTTTTTGAACAGAGTTATAAAGTATTAGTGTATTACGGTCCCTGTTGTTAATAGAAAGTGTAACTTGCATATTTTTATAATTACCCAACGCGCAGTACTAGTGCAATGTTAAACCCAACCAACTAACAACCAACCACATTTTTATACAATAAAACAAAAAATAAAAATAAAAATAAAATAAAATAAATTAATTAATTAATTAAAATAAATAAATAAAAAAAAAATATCTGTAATACATTGCTTTGTATGAAATATAAGGACCAAAAAGAGAGAAAAGCTGACAATGAATCAAGTCAAAGATATTATATTTATATAATTGCAGAAAGCAAATATACTATAAGGAATTAATAAAAATTATACTAAACCACAAAGAAAATAATGAAAAAAAAAAAAAAAAATCATAAGATACGTTAAATGCAGCTATAAAATATTGCATTTTATTTTTTTTAGACAAACAGACTTTTCTAATTATTGACTAATGCAATTAGCTTGTAATTAATTAAGTTCAATTAATTTGTACCTTGCAAATTGCTAAAAAATATTAATTCTAGAAATTCTAATATATATATGTATGTATATATATATATGTGTGTGTGTGTGTATATATATATATATAATTTAGGATTATAAAATATTGCAAATAAATCCAGGAATTATAGTGTATTTAACATACAATATGAAATAATAAACAAATATAAAGCTGGGTTCATAAAAGATCTCGACGCATGAAGAGAATAACGTCAAATATAATATTGCTAGAAACTAGTATGATTAAAAGAAAAATCTGGCCTAGATTTTAATTGGATAATATTTTTCTATAAAAATGGTATTTTTCAACCGAATTAAAAGATTTTTCTGGGATAGGAACACATAATCAAGCTTTTTTTTCTTTCTTTTTTTTTTTTTTTTTTCTTTATAGGTTTAAAATTTGTGATGTTAAAAAAAAAAAAAAAATATGAATACTCCGTTGCAGAAACCATACCCAAATTATCATATGACATATTAGTTGTACATTCTACAGCTATTACAGTCTCAGATTAGTTTAAAGTTTATGAGCTATAATTTTATAAAATGTCAAAGCAAATTACACATGAAAAAAAAATCATCATATCAAAACTCGAACATAAAAAATTATTATCGAAAATCAGTTTTACTTATTCGTTATCAAAAGTTCTTAAGATGCGGCTGTATAAGACATAAACTAGATGTTATTATTAAACATAATTTCTTCAAGAGTACTTAGAAGTGATACTTTCAAAGAAATATTTGGAAAAAAACCTCCTTTTTATATTAAATAAATTTTGAAAAATCCCCTCCCTCCACACACAAAAAGAAATATTTTAATAATTTTTAATCAAGTTTCATTGTTGGAAAGTTATAATGGTTCAATTTACTTGTTCATCTATATGCTGAATCTCTATTTTTACATAAACATAATTTGAATTTTACATTATTTGTACAGAGTTATAAAGTATTAGTCTAAATTCGTTCAATGCATTTATTATCATTGTTTTAAATGTAGTTGATTTCTTCATTGAATAAGCATCCCTTTCTTAATCATTGTGCATCATTTTGCATCATAACACTTCACTTCTAACCACATGCTCAACAAATAATATTGATTGTTTTGGTAAATTCTACCACTACTTAAAAATTCCTTTATTGTCCAAAAAACTCTTTATATGCATTTCTGTGCTGTTTTACCTACCAACTGCTAATTTAATAAAATTTTAAAAGGCACTTGAAAAGTAAAGTTATGTGCTTGTATAATCGAAATATACAATAAATTTATTATTTGTAAAAATTCTTTAATATTTTTCAATAAAATTTAACAATATTTTATTATTAAATGAAGGTGCACGAAAAATAATTAATGCAATAAGCATTTTCTTACACGTTTTTAAATAATTCGTTTAACTACTTTGTGGTAGCGTGTTAACCATATATATATTTGTTTATTTTAGATAACAATTTTATTCAAATATCGATTATGGCCAGTGAACATTTTTACAAAATAATTGAGATAATTTTATGCAATAAAATGTATGAGAAAAATATTTTAGAAAATTTAGCACAATATTTAGAAAAAATAAATTGTCAGGGAACTTTTTCTTGATTTTTTACCACTGTATCATAACTTTAAATTATAAAGGAAACTACCAAGGTCCCTTTAGGAAATGGACTGCAGGAGGAAACAGACTTTAAGTAATATGTACTTCATTTGAATTTCATAGAATGATGGGAATATGGGTGAAACTGGATTAAATGTTTAATAAAAACATATGGTACTGTTGAATTTTTTAACTGATACAGAATGAAGATCATTTAAAATGTTAAAACTACTAACTGTTTTATATAGATTGTCCCGTAAGCTTTCAAGAGGCATAAAGAAATTTGCGGGAAAACGCTTAGCTACAACGCAAATGGGATATAAAACACTCCCAGACATGCTACCAATTCGTAGCAGTTTCACGTGTGTTCCACCTTTATTATATGCGGGAGAGCAAGTTCGTCATTCCCGTTTTTCGTCCTCATCCCTATGATCATCACTATGCTACTGATAAAAAAGGTGGAAACTGAAATCATTTCCTCAGAAGCATCTATATATGGTTAGCCAAAGTACTCTGTTCATGGGTTGCTCAACCTGTAAATTTACACACGTTTATTATTAAATAGGCTATACTCCCTCTTGCTTTCATGAGACATTTACTCTGTATATAATAAGTGCATACACAACATTTACTTTGTATAATTACGTAATGATTTAAATTGTTATTACGTAGCTGTCATTCGTAAGCTTTCTTGCTAATTTCCATAATACAAGACAATATTAGTATTCATATACCACAGGTAGGATACGTGGCGCAGCCTTTGTGTGGCTTTAAATAGTAATAAAATTTAATAAATACTCTTTAATTATAAAAGAATACAATTAGAAATCATATATTAAAAAAATAATAATAACAAGAAATATTTTAAATAAGTAAATGAAGAAGAAGAAGTAGAAAACAAATAAACAAACACTTAAACCAACCTGCAACAAAGTTAAATATATTCTTACCACTATTTTGATGAAACACAAAATATTTCAAACAAGAGAAACAAAGGAAAATATTCCATTAACACAATTTTACTATTGGATTGTTGATTTGTTAGATTTTATAAATTATTATTTTTTTCTATTGTGTTTCTTTATAATGTAATAATTTTTTTTTATTAATGCTTTTACCATTGTTGCCAACATTTTAATTTATTCCGGAACATTTTTAGCCCCCCCCCTCTCTATATCGTACCATTTTATATATAGAATATTTTTCTTCAATATACAGTAGAACCTAGATCCATCGTTTTTCATGGGGTACGTGAAAAAAAAAAAAAAAAAAAAAAACGATGAAAGCGGGAAAACGATGAATGCGGGCTAAAGTCAAAACACGAAGAAAGCAAAGTTTATGAATTATTTCACGTAATGTATGCAATATATTACTAATAAAAACTAATTTGTTCCTTTCCAAACTCTCAAAGAAATAAATGACGGTTTTAGAACATTCAGTGATATTTATTTTTAAAAATCAGTAATTTTATGTTGGGTATTATGTTCATTTTATAAATTAAATAGGAAGTTTTCCATATTTCCATAATTTTTTTTGTCCTGTTCTGTATTTTCATTTGCACATATAAAAGTTCGTGCATTATCAAACGCCGTAATTACATCAAATGCACTTGGCACTGGCGTAGTAAGCTCAACCACATCGGTGTGAACAGTATTATCCCTTTTTTCCCCGCCATTATTTTAATTTTTTTTTAATTGCATATTTCTTCTATGCTTCAGAATACCACATGTTGCAACGTCTTCAATGTAAATATTATCACTAAATGTCGCACCAGATGCATCATCTGCTGCAACAACCACGCTTGTGCATTATCAGCTTCATCATCATTTTCTTGCCCTTCTGCTTGGTATTTTTCATTTTTTTTCGCACGTAACCGCATTTTCTGGATTACTGAAGAGGTTACTTCTTTCCATACTGAAAGTACAAAATGAATAGATGGTCCGGAGACATGGCATCCCAATTTTGATCCTCCATGGAAATAGGAAAAGAGTTATTTTAGGATGAAAAAAGTAATTCCAATTTGTATACCATATGGAAACTCTTGACCCTCAGGAAAAGTTTTTTACAAGGCAGGGTTCCCAGCACGAAAGACACTCAAAAATAGTTGCTTTAGTTGCCCTTAATGTATAAAATAGTTGCTAAAGTAGTAGCCACTTCAAACGAAATAGTAGCCAAAATAGTAGCCATTTCGATGAAAATAGTAGTCTTGGATTAAAAAACAAACAAACAATATATAAGCCATTTTTGGAGATAATGTGGTCAGAAGATATAAAATTCACGTAAGAAATTAGATACTTTTCTTGTGAAAGGAAGCTGATACATGTGTAAAGGCATATGAAACATTTTACATAGCGAGATTTAAAGAAAAAAAAATCGGTAGAGCCTTTTTTGAGACACCAATTTCCAAGATCTAAAACTGACCAACCTAATCAGGATGGTAGTTAATTTTCCCGTAATAATCGCAGAAAATTATCAATAATTTGAAGCTAAAGGATAACTAAAAAGGGATTCATATAGTAATTTTTAAGAAAATCCTTAGAACCGTTTCTGAGACACTTTTACCAAAAACTAAATGTGACAAATTCAATTGTTGACCGTAAAACAACAATTACATACAAAAGGATATTTAAAAGGAAGTTAACATGGTGAGTTTGAAAAAAAAAAATGTACAGCTATTTTGCAAAACCCTCAAGTTCAACTATTTATTCAGAAAGCCTATCAATTTTTCTGAACTAACCAACTAATACATTCGAAAGGACATCTAAGAGAGTATTTATATACAGTCTTACGGTCCCACTTCCGGTGTTTCAATTTTCATGAAAATTAGGAAAAACATCTGTACACCAGACCTGTCTTAATTCTGAAGTTTCATCTTTCCATACTATTAGTTTCGGAGATACGGTAGTCAGATCCCGCCTCCCCTACACCCCCCTTCCCCAATTGCCAAAAACCACTTTTTGGGGGCACAGGAGACCTTAAAACATGTAAATTGGATTAAAACTCGAAATTGAATTTTTTGACTGTATATAAAAATATATTTTTATTACTTGCGATAGTCAGGTAATGGAAGTAAAAATGCAGTGAAGGTGCAGGAAAAATAGTGGGGAACAATTTTTTTGTTCAAAATAGCCTCCATTTTCCTGAAAATAGTAGCTTTTAAGCTGCTTTTACACAAAAATAGTTGCCATAGTAGACTGGGGTTGATTTTAGTAGCAAATAGTTGCTTTTTAGTCGTGGCTGGGAACCCTGACAAGGTCTAAGGGTGAAACTACCTACCTTGGAAAAAACCTGAAAACTGTTCCTTGCATGCAGATAGGAAGATTTAATAATGATATATTGTATGGCTACCTATATTAAGTGATATTTGCAAAGTTTGCAATGCATTTATAAGGCAAATTAAATATTCAAAATGAGAAATTTCTGTAAAAATAAAGTAATTTAACATGAAATTTAAAGACAGCAAAAATTTCAAAAATCCTGAATTTAGAATCCTGAATTTTAGCCCCTGAAAAGTTTCACCCCTGAAGGTCAGATTTTTTTTTTTTTTTTTTTTTTTTTTACGACGATGAATGCAGGAAAACGACTTTTTGAAGAATGATAGATGCGGGTTCCGTTAACATTATTTAAATGCAATTTGTGCAGGGACCATAGAAATAAAACGATCAATGCGGAAAAACGATGGATGCGGGAACGATAGATCGGGGTTTCACTGTATAGCTAAGATACAAAAAGAAAAAAATAAATGGTATGGAATAAAGACGGGGCTAAAAATGTTCCGGAATAAAACAAAATGTTGGCATCTCTGCTTTTACACATATTTGAAGTGTATTCAAATATGCAGTTATTTATTTACAAAAAAAAAAAAAAAAAAAAAAAAAAAAAAAGATTAATGTTATGATAAGTTATAATTTACGTGAATACAAAAAAAAAAATATTTTGTATTGTAACTTTTTATGTTAATCAATAAATAAATGATAATTTGTTTTGCATTATTTCTATGTAATGCAATAATATTAATAAAGCAAAACAAAAACTATAATATTTATATAAAAGTCTTGATTGTAAATATATCAATTTATGCGTCATTCTTTAATATAGTGGAGCCACATATCTTAAAACTAGCAATTAGGACGCTTCCAAAATTTTGAAGGGATGCCAGCTTGACCGTCAGTTTGAAATTTGGATGGATGGTTGGGTTTTACGTCGCACTAGTGCTGCGCAGATGGGCAATTGGCGACGGTCTGGGATACACCCCTAGAGGTGGTCCGGAGACATGCCATCACAATTTTGATCCTCCACAGAAGGGATGGCTCTCTCGCTTCGGTGATCCTCAGAGGTATAAATTTTGAAGGGAACATGGAGGACATTGCGGCCACGACAGATTTTACGTGCACCAGCCACCATTAGTGTATACGACGGTCTTTGGCCGGCTCGAGTACCGAACCCGCAATCTTCCAATTACGAGGCCGGCGCTCTACCGACTGGGCTACCGCGGCCCTTTGAAATTTGGAAAACATCCAGTAATTCCGAGCTCTGTGTTATTGCTCCTTTTCTTTGAGTCAGATGACTGGCACCCCTATTTTAGCATTGGACTCGCTGAGTTAGCACTTGCGCAGATGCTTCCATGGTTTCATGAAATGTGGTCGAAGATTACTGCCTAATTCAAATATGGCGTCTAATGGTATAAAGATTCCTCGCTTCTGCCGTAGAATATGAGCATCACATATTTTCTAATGTAATTAATTAAGCTATTTGTGTAAGCATATAGTGAAAAATTGTATTTTTGTATCTGATTTTATTTTTAAATTTTACAAATTCGACTTTTTTTTTTTTTTTTTTTTTTTTTTTTTTTAGAAATTTTAGACTCGATTTTCTCATAACATTTACAACGTTTCCTGCTTTTAATTATTTTAAATCCATGTATAGAATAACATGTAAAAAAACGAAATTAAGTTTAAACAAAATTAATTCAATTTGTTGCTGTCTTGATTTAAATTATTATATATATTTCATCGTATTTAATATTGTAAAATATATCTTTAATTATTATTATTTTTTTTTTTTTATGTTAACATTTTCATAAGCTATATGTTTATATATGAATCACTACCTATTTGCAGAAATTTCTATTTATCATCTGCTATTTGACAAATTAGAAAACTATGAATATGGCTACTGAATAAAATTAATTGCAGACCATGTGTTTTTGAAAATATTTTCTAAATATGGCATAAAGTATTATTTAAATTATATATGATTCAAATATACATACATCCAAAAACCAATGAATTCTAACATTTTTAAATATTACGTAATTATAAAAAATATATATTGATATAGAAACTATACAGTTTACAATTACAAGTTTACATTAGAAAATATGGAATGCTCATATTCTAAGGCAGAAGCGAGGAATCTTTATACCATTAGACGCCATATTTGAATTAGGCAGTAATATTCGACCACATTTCATGAAATCATGGAAGGATCTGCGCAAGTGCTAACTCAACGAGTCCAATGCTAAAATAGGGGTTACAGTCATCTGGGTCAGAGAAAATGAGCAATAACACAGAGCTCGGGATTACTGGATGTTTTCCAAATTTCAAACTGACGGTCAAGCTGACATCCCTCCAAAATTTTAGACGCGTCCTTACTGCTAGTTTTAGGATATGTGCCTGCACTATATTAAAGAAGGCCTCATAAATTGATATATTTACAAACAAGACTTTTATATAAATATTATAGTTTTTGTTTTGCTTTATTAATATTATTGCATTACATAGAAATAATGCAAAACAAATTATCATTTATTTATTGTTTAACATAAAAAGTTACAATACAAAATATTTTTTTGTATTCACATAAGGATTATAACTTATAACTTATCACAACACATATATAATTCTTCTAAATGTATTATTATATTTAAATAAATTTAACAAGTAATTAAAAATGTTGTGATTATGCTAATTGGGTTATTATTGCTGACTGATGATTAATCGTTAAATTTGCAAGAATATACCACATTTTAGATTTTCGTTTGACGCTATTTCCACTGATCGAAACAAATAACAAAATTATATAATTTTGTTATTTGTAATAAATTTATAATTTCATGTAGAATGTTTGGAAAGAATGCAATTTATCTGCGTTTTTAACTTGTTGAATTAAGTTTCAACACACTAAAAAATAATAAGTTCTGAATACATATTTGCATCATCATGAGAGGAAAATGTTCAGCTGCAATTTTTCAACATAAACTCGGCTTGCTTTTTAAGCTTACCCACAGTGTATTTTCATTTCAGACAGATGGTGTGAAATATCAGAAAACAATTTTGGTATTTCTGACTATCACTAAAATTATTTTAATAAAAATTAAACAATTAAGATGAACATTTTAGCTAAAAAACTTTTAAATCGATTGCGAAAACTAATAAATATAATTGATTGTTTAAAAAATAAACTCAGCTTTAATATTTTAAATGATGACGTTCATTATATTGATTCAAGAATTGTATTTATATACGCTAAACTTTTAAATATTTTCATTTTTTTTTTTTTTTTAACAGATAACGCTACATGGCTTTTATTTGTATCCCAAAACTAAAACTAAATAATAAATATAAATAAATATAATACGTATAAATGTAATAATAATAATAATAATATAAATTTCAAACAGTTTGTATTTTTTTTTGCCTCCTGAAGAAATGTGTGCGTGCGAGGGTAGGGTAGGGGAAGAAGATACCTGTATAAAGAGAGCGCAGGACGCTCTGTTCCTAATATCTGTCACAGTTCAGGTGTGCCATTGAGAAAATAAGTGCAAGACATGGAATTACCTTTCAGCTTTATTATTAGCAATACGACTTAAGTATAGAGGTAGAATGACACTATATATATATATATATATATATATATATATCTACATATTATTATACATAGTTAATATAGTCAGAAAAATTAATTTTTCAATGATTGATCATTTATTTGTTGCTGATCTAAAAATTGCTGTAGCACCTGACACAGTCTTTCTCTAGGAAAGGATTTGTAAATCTTGCATATTTAATGATATACTTAAGTAGAATTTTACTATTTTAAGTTTATAAAGCTCTAGTGTCAAGTAATACAACTGTTAGAAGACCGGTCTTGGAAATTCCCGGCAGGTTAATGCCATGCATATTTATTTTTAAATAAAATGCTTCAGGGTCTAATTCCTTATTCGATTATCATTTTTAAACTGGTTAATATAGACTAATTTGTCTGTCATTGATAATTTTTAGTTTTATTTGTAAACTATTGGTCGTATTGGTTAAGCATGCGTTGGAATTAATGTAAATTTTAGATAGATGACACTTAATATATTTATTATCATCATAATGAAAAATCATATGCTTTTCGTTTGCACGGAAAATACCATGGGAAATACGATTGTGAAAAACTCGTGTTTTTGAAGAAATTTGAGTCGATACTTGTTCGATTTTTAATTGATTTTATAGAATTTTTTTTTTTTTTTTTTTTTTTTTTTTTTGTGTGTGTGTGGGGGGGGGAGGGTATATTTTTTATATAAAAACGAGTTTTTGACACGAAATTAATATTCTATATTAAAATAATGTTTAAAAATTGACAATAATATTTTTTTTTTCTAAAATAATGGACGACAAGTGACTGAAAATGCTATACCAGGTGCATAAAAATATTTTTGGTATTCACGGTAATATTTCTTATTGGCTATTTCTATTAAATTTATTTAAATCTCGTTTAAGTAATTTCAGTTTAAGTCTTTAATAATTTTCAGTCATAAGTGATACCTCACAAATAATTAAAAAAAAAAAAAAAAAAAAATGAAACATTCTGGAAATTATATATTAAAATTGATAATTATTTTTACCTTATATCTTGTTAAATTCTTTAATCAACAGTATTTACCATCTAAAAGTCGTGTTAAAATTTAAATTATCTTTTTGAAGTTGGGTTTTTACATAAAAAATATGCTTATTATATTTTTAAAAGATATTTGTGGGAATAACTACATTTGAATTCGAGATAGAATAAATACATTATAAAACTTTCCCTCATATTTATTTCCATTACCCGACTACCGTAGGTAATGGGAGTATCGTATAAGGTCAAAAAATCTGATATCGAGTTTTCACTTGATTTACATGTTTTAAGGTCTCCCTAATCAAAAAAATGGTTTTCGGCAATTGGTCAGTATGTACGCATGTATTTGTGAATGGAAAATATTTAGAGTATCACATCTCTGAAACTAATAAAGATAGAACGATGAAACTTCAGAATTGAGACAGGTTCGGTGTACAGATGAAGTTACCAACTTTTGTTGAAAATTCGAAAAACAGAAGTGTAACATTAGAAACTGGAAGTGGGATCGTAAGTTCGTATCTCAAAAACTGTTCTAACGATTTTCTTCAAATTTGCTATATAACACTCTATTACATGTCTTTTCGTGTGTATTAGTTGGTTAGTTCAGGAAAATTAATAAGCGCACATTTGAGATCTCGCAAGTGCTTTCCTTTAAAAACGCTTGTACATATCTTTTTCAAACTCGCCATATTAACTTGCTTTTTTGATATCCTTTCGTATGTGATTGTTGTTTACCGGTCAAAAATCGAGTTTGCGAAGGTTTGGTTGATAACGGTATCTCAAAACCGGCTCTAACGATGTTCTTTAAAATAGTCATCCTGATTAGGCAGGTCAGTTTTAGACCTCGGAAATTGGTATTTCGAAAAACAGCTTTGTCGAATTTTTAAAAAACATTTAAATTATATTTTATAAGTCTTTACACAGTCAGTTATCGTTAGGTGTCTAATTTGTTAAGTCAATTTTTCAACTTCTGTCCACATTATCTCCAAAAAGCAATGACGGCTTGTGTATGACCTATTGGGGGTGCTGCATCGGAACATCTAGAAAAAGTACATAAAATGAAATTTTTATTCATTTCATTGGCTGATTTGTTCATTTCAGCAGTCAACGTAAGTATATTGACGTTCCAAGCCAATCAGAAAAAAAAAAAAAAAAAAAAAAAAAAAAAAAAGCTTGCCATGCTAACGTATTGTTTTTAGTCACTACCCTGCAGCCCTTCCCAAACGTCACTCACAAGCCGCTACTGACAAATAGTGTATGTTATAAGTGTAACAGTGGGTAATGGAATTTTTTAATTTTTATGGTGTACGAGATGAAGACTTCCAGCAGTGAGACATTGTTTATACATTATATTGTGTATTGTGTAAAGTCCATAACAATTGGCAGGAGGATTTAGGATAAAATCTTTACAAAGTTTACAATTCCTTTTTTTTTTTCTTTTTTTTAAATAGTTGTGAAGTAGGTGTAACGATATGACAGTCTTTTAACTCCACATTTTTCTTTCTTTTTTTTTTAATACGGGGAAAGATTAATATAAATATATATAGTCCATCACAAAATTTTCTTCTATGTTTTTTTTTAAGCAAATTCACTCAGTACAAATAAATTATTAAAATTTCATGATAAATGCAGAAGATTCTTTTCCCATAGAAGTACAACAGTAAATGTTTGAAATAAATAAATAAATGAACAGAAGTCGAATTTATGAAATGCGCTCTTTTGTTGATTGTATGTTCAATTAATAATATTTTTTAAAACGCACTCTTTTATTCAAAATAAATAAATAATAAATAATAATAATAATACTGAGAAATATCGAGAATATTATTTCAAATTATCTAAGATTAATAATCAGCAAAACCCCGTGAACTAGTATAAGCTGAACTGGAAGTTGTATAATTGACACTTTTTTAGAAATTAAAATAGCAATGAAAAGCAGCCTGAAAAAATAAATGGCACATATTAAAAAATTAAAATAATCTTTATAAAATTTATAATTTTTAACCAAATTTTGAGATTTTTGGACTTTGAGCTCATAATCATTATCACTATCCATCCTTTAACTTTTGTCAGAGTCAGTTAATAAATCTCAAAAAAAGAAAAAAAAAAAAAAAGAAAAAAAAAAAAAATAAATTTTTTTGTACTCCAATCCAAAATATATCATCTAGTATGAGATAGAAGTTGGCAGATTGATAGATAGCATATTTTAAATTAACAATGCAAAATGGCCTGAAAAAAAAATAAAATAAATCACACTTTAATAAATAATAAAAAGCAAAATCTACTAAAACTTGTTTTCGTCAAACGTAGCTAAGAGACATTCAGATTAAATCAGCTTTTACAAAAAAAAAAAAAAAAAAAAAAAAGAAGAAGAAGAAGAAGAATCACGTTGAATTTGGTTTATTCGTATGGGACCTACGGTCACTTATTCCTCTTTTTTAATTTTAATTTTAATTTAATTTTATTTTTTACTTTGGCCGAGGGTTGAAAATCAATTTCAATTTTTTGTGATTTAAATTACTTTTTTTCATACCGAATACAAGAGAGTACTGCAATGATTTTTAAATCTGTACTATGATAAGGATAACATACAATATTTGACTATTATAAGAATTAAAATAGTTCTCGCTTGTGCTCATTATGATAATAAACTTATATAGAATTGTATTGATATTCTAAATAATTAAATTTGTAGATAATAGTAAAGAATTGAGAAGAATGGCCAGAAAGGTATTTATTAATTGAAGCAAGCATAGGGTTATGGTTACACTCACAACATATTAATTATTACGGTATGTACAAGCTGTTTATTCAGAAATAATGTTCTGAATAATAAGGATTTTGATTCAAGGCAGGCACACATCATCAAAATTTTAAACGTTATGAATTCAATACAATCGAACTGCTGTTCAATACAACGTCCACTGCTGATATGCCAGCTTAAAGTCGGAGCTCCTATGGGGTATGCTGGGCCCATATTGCATTTGTATTGTAGAATCTTAGGCATTTTAAATGCACTCGTATATTAAATCATAAACATATTATTTGCATTTCTCAGAAGATGCTGCTGCTAATTAGCTTGAAAAAGGAAAGGATGATAAAGTAATTATTAAGATTTTTAGTAATTTGGAATTTGTTTTCTTATCCGTATTTCATATAAATAAAAATATTAACGATATTTATGCTTTTATTTCAATTTTGTATTAGTATTTTTAACTATGCACGGCAAGTATATACATACTTACATATAGGTGGATATTGGGCGAAACTATTTTTTTTCTTAAATGGTACACAGGTAGGTACCATTTGCCGTATAAAATATAATGAATAAGCTTGGTCCAAATAAGGGACTTATCACGACTCCTTCTTTTTTTTTTACATTCCAAACATACATATATATGTAAGTAAAGTATTGTACTAATCATGACGAGAAAATTCGACTTTGATATTTTGGTGTGTCTTTACGTTTGAGGTCCCCTGAGTTCATTTTTGCTGTTTTTACATTGACGTATGTGCGTGTATGGGAGTGAACCTGATGACGTCTAAATGCTTTGTTCGAATGAGCTGAAAATTGGTATGTATGTTATAAGTCACCGTACCGCGAACCCTATTGATTTTGTGAGTCTAGCAGTTGTAGATTTTTTACAGGGACAATATATATATATATATATATATATATGTCTCTGTCGTTATGGTCTAAGGGCTTAAATTATTTAAAGTGTGATAGTGTCTAAATGCCTCATTCGAGTGAGCTGAAAATTTATATGCATGTCGCACCATTGCACAAACTTTACGAATTTTTGTGAATATAACACTTACAGGTTTCTTACAGGAACACATACACACACACACACAAATATATATATATGAAGTATCCTGTTTCTCTCCCCTTACTTGGCTTTCCCATGACTCAGAACCCTAGCTATTTGATTTCTCTTTGCCGTTCCTGAAATCCAAGGCAGTTTAGTTTCTGTTTGCTGATCATGTGACGGAGCGCCAGCGCTTGAGAGGAAATACGTGCTCATGACGTGAATGACGTCTTTCCGGAACGCGCGCCTGCTAAGAGAGCGCTGAAGGAACGACATTCAGTTTTCGACGGGGCGTTCAGATGGAACGTATTGACTGTTTTCTTTTGAGTTTTCGACGAGACTTTTGACGGAGCAATGTGCTCAATAGACTTAATGACTGTTTTTAGATTACTTCGTTTTTTCCTGTATATATGTAAATTACAATTTAATCTTTAATTAAATTTATAATTAGTAAATAAGTATTAGTTTTTGTTTAACGCCTACAAAAGTGTGCCGTCCCACAAGTTCAGAAGTGGGATCAAGAATAAAATCCACGGGACCAAGAATAAAATCTACGGGATCAAGAATAAAATCTACGGGATAAAGAATAAAATCTACGGGATAAAGAATAAAATCTACTGGATAAAGAATAAAATCTACTTCATGAACGGATAGAACGCGAATTTTAATTTTAATTTAAATTTTGGATAGAACACGAATTTTAAGATAAAGAAAGTGTGATTGAACGTTAATTTTTAGTTTAATTTAACTTAAAATTTGATTGAACAAACTATAAACTTTTTTTGCGAACTGTATTCCTAAAAATGATGATGCGTCTGGACTGATAAAAATAAGTTTATAAACTGAACTGTGTTTAAAATATAAACTGTATAAACATTTGTCGAACTGAACTTTTTTATTCTTAAACCATGATTCAACTAGTTGTGTGTGTTTTTACAAATGAGTGCCGACTACAACTGTATGTGATAATACTTCGTGATCAACAGAAATGTTTACACCTGTGAAATCAGCTTAAACTTAAGCAACGAAGGATCTGCGAATTCTGTGATATAACCACGGATCAACGAGGGTTTTAAGGATTAAAAACAACAGCTGTTTCTAGTCTACAAAGGTACGTACACTTTATCTTCTTATAAAATGGTACCTCTAGGGGATATTCCTAAAATTGGCAATGCACTGAAGATAGAGAACTATAATAAAATTAAAATTCTGCATCGGTTTTTATTCGATGAGATCGGCGATCGTAAGAACAGATGCAGAATAAGAAAGTTTCAAGGATTCACTTTCGCTATAGGCGACGAAAAATACCTTGAAAAGCAAAAAATAATTGATAAAAATTTTTCATTAAATGAACTAATTACTATTTGTAATATTTTAAATGTCCCTTTTGATGGGAATAAAAACGAGTTGAGAGATCGACTATTGTTAAGCTTGTGTGATACGGAATTACTGAAACAAAGTTCAGAAAATAATTCGGAAGAGGAAGATTCGGAAAACGAATCGAACAGTGAATCCGAAAGTAGTGGTGATAATGACGTAGAAAAAACTGACTCTTCTGTGCAATGCCATATGGGCAGAAATAAGTGCTATGATTATTATAATGATAGTGACAATGTTATTGATGATCATAATAAGGGTAAAAAAAGTATAAATTATAGTAATAATGTGAATAATGGATCACTTGGTGCAATTTCTTTCAATGATTTTGAAAATTCTATGTCAAAATTTAGCGGCGAGCTACATGACAATATCTTCGATTGGTTTAACGAATTTGAGGAAATAGCTGAAATGTTTAATCTAAACGAATTACAAAAAATAATTTTCTGTAAAAGGTCTTTGAGCGGAAATGCTCTGTTATTTGTAAAATCCGAAAAAGGATTATTAACGTATAAGAAACTAAAAAATGCACTTATTGAAGAGTTTAAATTAGAAATTAATTCTGCCTCTTTACACGAAATTTTGTGTAAAAAGAAAATGAAGCCAAATGAAACAGTTATAGAGTATTTCTTTAAAATGCGCGAACTAGCAAAAAACGGGCACATTGAAGATGCCGCGTTAATGCATTACGTGATCCAAGGAATAAATGACAAAAGTGAAAACAAACTAATTCTTTATGGTGCAAAAAATATTCGTGAATTTAAAGATAAAATTAAGTTATATGAAATGTATAAGAGAGATAATGAGAAAAGTAAATTTAAATTTGATAGAATTGATAAAGTAGATTATAATGCAAAATTGAAAACTGTACAACATAATGTATATGAAAAATTTGGTCCTAAAAATGAAGTAAATAATAAATTGTGTTATAATTGTGGTGAAAAAAACCACTTATCTAGAGATTGCCCTCATAAGGCCAAAGGCCTAAAGTGTTTTACGTGCAAGCAGTACGGGCATAAAAGTTCGGAGTGTCCAGGTTCGAAACAAGAAGTTGATGCACTGTGTATTAATGTAAATCAAAACATGAGTAAAATTATACAAGTAAATGATGTAAATTTTATTGGAATTATTGATACAGGAAGTGAAGCAACATTGTTGCGTAAAAGTTCTTTTGACAAATTAAATGTAAAAAAATTAATTACTATGAGTACTATTTTGAAGGGGATCGGGAAAAGTTCAATAAAGCCGTTAGGCTCATTCGACGCCAATCTTAAAGTTGATAATTTTGAAAGTAAAACTAATATTTATGTTGTAAACAATGATGTAATACCGTATGACGTAATCATCGGGTTGAATGTACTGATGGTGGGTGAGACGATAATAAATGAAAATGGTATTTTTATGAAAAACAAATCTAGTTCCCTCGAGGTAAATTTAGTAACAGTACTCCCTGTAGATAAATATCAAAGTGAAATTAAAACGAATGTTGTTGTTGATGCCCCTATGAACTGTAAGAACAAAAATTTTGAAAAATCCCTAGAAATAAATGAAACAGTAAATAGTGTTGAAAAATGTGAAATTAAAACTCCCCAACCTTGTTATGCTGTCAAAAAATCATTCGAATCTCCCGAAAAGGCCATAAGTGAAAATGACGATAAAGACGAAAACGACGAGAGTGATGACGATAAAATGCTTTTGAAGGACGATATTAGTGTAAATGATGACAGTGATGAAGAAGAGGAGCCTCGACGACAGAAACAGAGTCATACGAACATTTTCCAGATAGATGATGATAGTGATGAAGAAGAGGAGCCGCGACGAAAGGGACGAAGCCAGACGAATATCTCCCGAATGAAGTCGCCAAATCCAGAAAACACTTACTCGAAGAAAGATGAAAAACAAGCCTTGCTTAGGAAAATTTCACAGTTAGCCGAAGAGTTGAAAAAATTAAAAGAAAAAGTTGACGAGAATTCCGAACTCCTTAAAAGGAAGAAATCCAGAAAAAAGCCATCGACGATAGATTCCATCGAGTGTAAAAGACAGAATATGCCTAAAGAGGAGACTGCCAGTGTCAATTTAGGAAAGTTGTTCATTCCATCACTTCTACTGAAAACCACGATTGGTGAAATAGCCATATTATTTCCTAAAGCTGTGCAAATAAAATTAGAAGTTTTCCCTGCATATAAGACTGCTATCATAGACTTTTTGACCGAACGTGATGCTACAGAAGCATTAAAAAACATTAAGACTGAAAATGATCGATTGGAGGGTCTCGAGTTCGAGTCCCAAAATAATTTTGAACCCCAAAGTAAAGATTTAAGTACACATGATAAAAAACAACTTTCTAGAGTCAGAAAGAAAAATAGATTGAAATGCAAATTGAGTAAACAACCACCAAAAACTGGTGAACTAAGCGACCAAGTTGCCGTAAAGCCAAAACTGATGTACTTTTGTAACTGTACGACTGTAAAAATTAAAAATGATAATATTGATGAAAAAGTTAGAAATGGATGCCATGAAGGCTCCTATTACACATCTGCAAAAGCTGAATTCCTCAAATGGGGAATAACTTAAAAACAAAAATTCTCAAAAAATTTGTAAAAATTTGTAAATATTTATGTTATTATTTTGTGTTGCTTTTGTTTGTTTTTTTTTGTTTGTATCTTTTCAGTGTGATCGCCTGGAGGTCCAGTTGAGGAAGGATGGCCGAGTGAAGTATCCTGTTTCTCTCCCCTTACTTGGCTTTCCCATGACTCAGAACCCTAGCTATTTGATTTCTCTTTGCCGTTCCTGAAATCCAAGGCAGTTTAGTTTCTGTTTGCTGATCATGTGACGGAGCGCCAGCGCTTGAGAGGAAATACGTGCTCATGACGTGAATGACGTCTTTCCGGAACGCGCGCCTGCTAAGAGAGCGCTGAAGGAACGACATTCAGTTTTCGACGGGGCGTTCAGATGGAACGTATTGACTGTTTTCTTTTGAGTTTTCGACGAGACTTTTGACGGAGCAATGTGCTCAATAGACTTAATGACTGTTTTTAGATTACTTCGTTTTTTCCTGTATATATGTAAATTACAATTTAATCTTTAATTAAATTTATAATTAGTAAATAAGTATTAGTTTTTGTTTAACGCCTACAAAAGTGTGCCGTCCCACATATATATATATTTATCATTATGGCCTATGGCTTAAATTATTGAATGTGCGATTGCATCTAAACGCCTTATTTGAAGGAACCGAAAATTTATATACATATTATAGATTATCGTCACAGAAGCTGTATAGATTTTGGTGTATCTAGCATTAATAGTTTTTTTAAGGGAAGTCAACAAAAAATTCCTTATCATTATGGCTTATAAATACAAAACTTTGAATAAACACCAGAAAATGCCATAAACTCTCAACAACTGTTTCGGGTTGATAAAACACACGACCCTTCGTTAGGCGAACAAATTAGGCACGATTAATTATCAATTAATTAATTATTTAATATCACTTGCTCTTTCTCGAGGCTATAATCCCTCTATTATCAATAAAGCTCTATATAAATTCAAGAATCCTAAACGATCAGCTCTCAAATTGAACGACTACAGTTGTTCCCAGTTGTTTTACCTTTTTATTCATCACTTTCTTTTAAAATTTCAGAAATTCCTTCATTTGGTTTTAAAGTCATTTACAAAACCTTCAACAAAATTAAATTTTTTTCTCTCAAAGATCCCATTCCTATTGAAAACCGATCTGGCATTTATTTAATCCCGTGTTCGACGTGCAATTTAGATTTAATTGGTCAAACTAGGAGGCGTTTGAAGTACAGAATAAATGAGCACCGTCGGAATGTTCGTAATGAAGAGACTTTCAAACCTTCTATTGCTTCCCACTGCTGGACTCATGGCCATCGTTTTGATTTTTCTAAAACTAACATAATTTCATCTCCTGTATCCTCTTCCCATTTGAATATCCATGAAGTTTTTATACATATTTGAAAATTCGAAAGATCTAGTTAATGACATTTCTTCTCCGTTCTTGTCTGATGCTTGGAAATTACTCACATAATTTCGATTTTCGCTTAATTTTGATATTTTTAAGATTTTGATATTTTGTTATATTTTTTAATCTCATTTATTTATTTTTTTTCTTCTTTCATTTGATATTTCTGATCACACCAGTATTTATATTTATATTCGTGTT